>SJYC01112888.1:0-32166 GCA_006408675.1 Madoqua kirkii
CTTGCAAAGAGTCGGACACAACTGAGCGACTGAACTGAACTTCTGTATTCTGGCAGTTTGTGGACTTCTCTTTATTGTGGAGTTTCCTCACTGTGGTTGGGGTTGGATAGGTGGCTTGTCAAGGTTTCCTGGTTAGGGAAGCTTGTGTCGATGTTCTGGTGGGTAGAGCTGGATTTCTTCTCTCTGGAGTGCAATCAAGCGTCCAGTAATGAGTTATGAGATGTCAGTGGGTTTGGAGTTTCTTTGAGCAGCCTGTATATTGAAGCTCAGGGCTATTGTTCCTGTGTTGCTGGAGAATTTGCATGATATGTCTTGCTCTGGAACTTGTTGGCCCTTGGGTGGTGGTTGGTTTCAGTGTAGGTATGGAGGCATTTGATGAGCTCCTGTTGATTAATATTCCCTGGAGTCAGGAGTTCTCTGGTGTTCTCAGGATTTGGACTTAAGCCTCCTGCCTCTGGTTTTCAGTCTTAATTTTACAGGGGCCTCAAGACTCCTTCATCTATACAGCACCGTTGATAAAACATCTAGGTTAAAATGAAGTTTCTCCACAGTGAGGGACACCCAGAGAGGTTCACAGAGTTACATGGAGAAGAAAAGAGAGAGGAGGGAGATAGAGGTGACCAGGATAAGGTGAAGGGGAATAAAGAGAGGAGAGCAAGCTATCCAGCAATCACTTTCTTATGTGTGCTCCATACTCTGGACCACTCAGAGATGTTCATGGAGCTATACAGAGATGAGAAGCGGGAGGAGGGAGATAAAGATGCCCAAGAGGAGAAGAGGGGGAGTTAAAAGGGGAAGAGACAGATCCAGCCAGTAATCAGTTCCCTAAGTGTTCTCCACCGTCCAGAACACACAAAGAGACTCACAGAGTTGGGCAGAGAAGAGAAGGGGGAGGGAGGAGATAGAGGTGACCTGGTGGAGAAAATGTAGAGTCCAAAAGGGAGAGAGCAGTCAGCCAGGAATCTCACTCCCAAGTAAAAATGGGTTCTGAAGATTGGATTCTTAAATGTACAAAATTGATAACAAATACCAAAAAGCAAAGATGAAAAATCTAGAGTAGAGGTTGGATTTTCAAAATTACAATATTAAAGAAAAAAAAAAAACAAAGTCACAAAAATTATAAAATATATATATATATATAGTTTTTTCCTTTAAAAAATAGAGTCTTTTTTTGCAAAGTAATAGTAGGTTATAAAAATGAAAATTAAAGGAGTAATAGAGGACTTAAAAAATTAAAGGATGATAATAGCAAAAATATATCTAGGACTTTCTCTTGTGTTGTTGTGGACAGAATTGACTCAGTTCATTTTTAGATAGTTCCTTGGTCCAGCTTATACTTCTCAAGACCTATAGGCCCCTTCCTATGTAGTCAGTACTAACTACAGGGTTTTAATCAATTGCACCTGTCACTTCCAAGGCGGTTCCCTCTGTTTTAGCTTCTTCCGTTTGCTGGTCTCCTCAGCGTCTGATTTCCGCCCTGACACAGCGGGCGGTGGTGGACACTTTTCTAGGCTCACTTTTTCAGTTGTGCTGTGGGGGGAGGGATGCGGCAAACACTGGCGCGCGCTCGCGGTGTCTCGGCCACACTGGGCCTGGCCCGGCTCACGGCGTGTGTGCTTTCCCTGTCCACACTGCTCAGGCTCTAGGTTGCTCTGCCAGGAACTGTCTGAGGCCGGCCCTGGGCTGCCTGCACCTGCAGGTCTAAGCCGCTCAGGTTCAGGCACTCAGGTAGTCCTCAGAGGCACAGACTCAGTTGGGCCTGCGTTTTGTGTCCTTCCCAGTTCGGGCAGCTCAGGTGACCAAGTGTTTGGCGAGCGCAGTCGCTGCAACTGATCACCCCCCCCCCCCATCCCTGCTGCTTGGTTTTCTGGATGTGCATCCAGTGCACGTTCTCAGGCGGATGTCGACCATCCAGAATCCCAGGGAGTCTTGGTTAGCCATGAAGTCCACTTGTTGGCAGATGATGCCTCTCTGGGGCCATGATTGCCCCTTCCTGGCTCTGGCTGCCCTCGCCTGCCTGTCTCTGGAGGGGGATGGGCCGGTCCACAGCCGGCTAGCTCAGCTCAGTCCTTTGTTCTGTGAGCAGGCCTGGCGGTGTCTTGGGTTAGGGCTTTTCACGGGGTAGTTCTCCCACAGTCTGGTTTGCTATCTCAAGTTAGTTCCCTCAGATTGCCCTTGGGGCATTCAGGCCTGCCTGGTCCTTACTCTAAGCAACACAGCCCCTGCCTTCCTGTCCAGACCCCGCTCGCCAGTGGCGGATGCAAGCGTCTACGCTGCTTCTCCGCTGGGAGTTACTGTTGGGCACGTAATCTGTGGGTTTTAATTATTTATTTATGTTTCCTCCTAGTTATGTTGCCCTCTGTGGTTCCAAGGCTCGCCACAGACTCAGCAGTGAGTGTTTCCTGGTGTTTGGAAACTTCTCTCTTCTTTAAGACTCCCTTCCCAGGATGGAGCTCCATCCCTACCTCTTTTGTCTCTCTTTTTATCTTTTATATTTTTTCCTACCTCCTTTTGAAGGCAATGGGCTGCTTTTCTGGGTGCCTGATGTCCCCTGCCAGTGTTCAGAAGTTGTTTTGTGGAATTTACTCAGTGTTCAAGTGTTCTTTGATGAATTTGTGGGGGAGAAAGTGGTCTCCCTGTCCTATTCCTCTGCCATCTTAGGACTGCCTCTCTGTTTTCTTTAGTTATCTGTGCTACACTTAATAATCTGTCTTCTCATTTACACTCATGTTCTAACATTCAAATTGCTCTCCTGAAGGCCCCACCCCAAACATGATTAAGTGATGATGACAAACTAGGACCACAACGTGTCTTGGGCAGGAGCTAAACTTCTCTCAGTGCCTCTTCTCACCCCAAGATGAGGCTGCTCATTAACTCAAATGACTGATCCTGGAAAATCTGGATGGAGCATGTTGTCCCACTTCACCGTGCCATTTGCTAGTTCTGTTCATCGGGTAGACCAGAAGGACTTGGCAGATCAATGAATAATGTGCTTTGTTCCCTGCCAGTCGACATCTGAGCATTGTCAAGAACGTCCCTCACCCCCACCTCCATGTACAAACACCTGTACCCTCCCCCTGGGTGGTTTCTGAGACTTTGGGAAAATCCAGAGGAGTTCTTTAACACACAAAGTGCCTTGGGCTGCACGGGCCTGTGGGAAGGAATAGAGCCATGGTTCTGGGCTCAAGGAAAGTTCCACCATCCTTCCTCTGCCTCCTCCCTGCAGACACCCACCAGGATCCAAGCAGCCTTTGCAGGTTGGCACCTGCCTCAACCCAGCTAGGGAGGGAGCCTATGTCAGGGCCAAGGTCATAGGAATGTACTACTCAACAATCATTGAAAGCAACTGGGTGTTGTGTTGATCCCTGTAAAATTGGGTTTTAAGCCCCCTTCATATTCCCCTTCCTGACAGATAGAACTGTAATTCTGCCTGAAAGTTTTAATTAAATGAGTCCTGAATGATCGGTCTGATTTCATGAGACATAATAGCGTCTATTGGATCAACAGTTCCATTGTTCGAAACACGAGGAATATAAATAGGAGCAGGGAACTGACAGTACGTTTAGTGTGGTTATTTATGCGATGATGAACGTGGACTGTGTGGGAACGGAGCTTGTGAACAGCAGAATCTCGCAAGGAAAGGGTGTATTTGCCCATAGCATTCACCTATATCCACAGGCTGGCAGGAGAAAAATCAATGTGGCTTCTGGGGAGAGAAGGCATTTCACCATGAGATAAATAACTTGAAAGAATTAGGACATTTATAGTGAAAATTAGCCCATATCTTAAAAAAAATCTTTTCATTTTGAGATATTTTCAGAAATGCAGAGGAATAGCAAAAACAGTATGGGGTTCTTGTACGTTCTTCATTTAGTGTCTCCTAATTCTGGTCCCATCACTTCATGGGAAATAGATGGGGAAACAGTGGAAACAGTGTCAGACTTTATTTTGGGGGGCTCCAAAATCACTGCAGATGGTGACTGCAGCCATGAAATTAGAAGACGCTTACTCCTTGGAAGAAAAGTTATGACCAACCTAGAGAGTATATTCAAAAGCAGAGACATTACTTTGCTGACTAAGGTCCGTCTAGTCAAGGCTATGGTTTTTCCAGTGGTCATGTATGGATGTGAGAGTTGGACTGTGAAGAAGACTGAGTGCTGAAGAATTGATGCTTTTGAACTGTGGTGTTGGAGAAGACTCTTTTGAGAGTCCCTTGGACTGCAAGGAGATCCAACCAGTCCATTCTGAAGGAGATCAGCCCTGGGATTTCTTTGGAAGGAATGATGCTAAAGCTGAAACTCCAGTACTTTGGCCATCGCATGCGAAGAGTTGACTCACTGGAAAAGATGAAGAATTGATGCTTTTGAACTGTGGTGTTGGAGAAGACTCTTTTGAGAGTCCCTTGGACTGCAAGGAGATCCAACCAGTCCATTCTGAAGGAGATCAGCCCTGGGATTTCTTTGGAAGGAATGATGCTAAAGCTAAAACTCACTTCATGTGAAGAGATGGCTCATTGGAAAAGATTCTGATGCTGGAAAGGATTGGGGGCAGGAGGAGAAGGGGACGACAAAGGATGAGATGGCTGAATGGCATCACTGACTCGATGAACATGAGTCTGAGTGAACTCCGAGAGATGGTGATGGACAGGGAAGCCTGGCGTGCTGCGATTCATGGGGTCGCGAAGAGTCGGACATGACTGAGTGACTGAACTTAACATCTGGGCTTCCCTTGTGGCTCAGTCAGTGAAGAATCTGCCTGCAATGCAAGAGACCACCTGCCAGTGCTGGAGACCTAGGTTCAATCTATGGGTGGGAAAGATCCATGAAGAAGGGAATGGCAACTCACTCCAGTATTCTTGCCTGGGAAATCCCATGGAAAGAGGAACCTGGTGGGCTACAGTGCATGGAGTCATATGACTTGGCAATTAATCCATCTCTAATGTGGGGGACCTGGGTTTGAAAATCCATCTCTAATGCGGGGGACCTGGGTTTGATCTCTGGCTTGGGAAGATCCCTTGGAGGAGGGCATAGCAACTCACTCCAGCATTCTTGCCTGGAGAATCCCCATGGATAGAGAAGCCTACAGTCCATGGAGTTGCGATGAGTTGGACACAACTGAGTGACTAAGCACATAGCAACTAAACCACGAATTTAACATATAATCAAACCATAAGTATAAGGACTTCCCTGGTGGTCCAGTGGCTAAAATTCTGCCCTGGGAATTTGATCCTTGGGAGACTGGGCTTGATCTATGGCCAGGGAACTAGCTTCCACATGCTGTAACTAAGAGTTCAAATGCCGCAACTGAAAAGAACCCACGAGCGGCAACTAGGACCTGGTGCAGGAACAGGTTTTAGTTGCATAATCATCGCTATAAAGAAATTAACGTTCATAGGATATTGTTAACTACAGTGAAGACTTTGTTCAGATTTCACCAGTTTTTCCATGAATGTCGTTTTTCTGTGCCACATCTAGCCCAGAATGTCATCCTACATTTACTTATCATAACTCCTTAGTTTCTTTGAATCCATAAAAATTCTTCAGTCTTCCTTGTCTTCCAAGACCTCAGTACTTTTGAAACGCACTGATCAAGTATTTTGCAACTCACTCACTTCACTACTTCAGTCGCTCAGTTGTGTCCGACTCTTTGCAACCCCACGAATCACAGCACGCCAGGCCTTTCTGTCCATCACCATCTCCCGGAGTTCACTCAGACATGTCCATCGAGTCCGTGATGCCATCCAGCCATCTCATCCTCTGTCGTCCCCTTCTCCTCCTGTCCCCAATCCCTCCCAGCATCAGAGTCTTTTCCATTGAGTCAACTCTTCACATGAGGTGGCCAAAGTACTGGAGTTTCAGCTTTAGCATCATTCCTTCCAAAGAAATACCAGGGCTGATCTCCTTCAGAATGGACTGGTTGGATCTCCTTGCAGTCCAAGGGGCTCTCAGGAGTCTTCTCCAACACCACAGTTCAAAAGCATCAATTCTTCGGCTCAGCCTTCTTCACAGTCCAACTCTCACATCCATATATAACCACAGGAAAAACCATAGCCTTGACTAGACGGTCCTTGGTCGGCAAAGTAATGTCTCGGCTTTTGAATATACTATCTAGGTTGGTCATAACTTTTCTTCCAAGGAGCAGTCATCTTTTAATTTCATGGCTGCAGTCACCATCTGCAGTGATTTGGGAGTCCAAAAAAATAAAGTCTGACTCTGTTTCCAGTGTTTCCCCGTCGATTTCTCATGAAATGATGGGACCCGCTGCCATGATCTTCGTTTTCTGAAGGTTGAGGCTTAAGCCAACTTTTTCACTCTCCTATTTCACTTTCATCAAGAGGCTATTTAGTTCCTCTTCAATTTCTGCCATAAGGGTGGTATCATCTGCATATCTGAGGTTATTGATATTTCTCCCGGCAATCTTGATTCCAGCTTGTGTTTCTTCCAGTCCAGTGTTCCCCATGATGTACTCTGCATAGAAGTTAAATAAGCAGGGTGACAATATATAGTCTTGACGTACTCCTTTTCCTATTTGGAACCAGTCTGTTGTTCCATGTCCAGTTCTAACTGTTGCTTCCTGACCTGCATACAGATTTCTCAAGAGGCAGATTAGGTGGTCTGGTATTCCCATCTCTTTCAGAATTTCCCACAGTTTGTTGTGATCCACACAAAGGCTTTGGCATAGTCAATAAAGAGAAATAGATGTTTTTCTAGAACTCTCTCGCTTTTTCCATAATCCAGTGGATGTTGGCAATTTGATCTCTGGTTCCTCCGCCTTTTCTAAAACCAGCTTGAACATCAGGGAGTTCATGGTTCATGTATTGCTGAAGCCTGGCTTGGAGAATTTTGAGCATTACTTTACTAGCATGTGAGATGAGTGAAATTGTGCAGTAGTTTGAGCATTCTTTGGCATTGCCTTTCTTTGGAATTGTAATGAAAACTGACCTTTTCCAGTCCTGTGGGTCTGTCTGTTGTCTTCTTATGATTAGATTGAGCTTGTGCGTTTGGGGATGAATACCACCTGGGTGATGGGTCCTTCCTAGTGCAACTTGTCAGGGGGTCTGTAATGTTCATCTCTCTTACTACTGGTGATACTCACCTTGACCCCTAGGCTTGGGGGATGTTGGTCATGATTCTCCACATGGAACTTGCTGTTTTCCCTTTGCAATTAATAAATATGTGGTTTTAGAGAGAGTCTTTGAGATTGTGAAAATTTCCTTCTTAGGTTTGCTCACTCTTTTTGCCTCCTTGGTGGATCATGATTGAATTCTTACTGCGTGGCTCCAATGGGGATTTTCCATTTTCCTCAGCCTTTCTACATTTACTGACTGAAAGTTCTCTAGAAGAAAGTTATTTCTTCTTCCTTGCTTATTTATTTATTCAGTTATTTTCTCAGCAGTATGAGCTCAAAATATTTATTTTATTATTCGGGTTTTCATCCAGTTTTGCTGCTCAGATTGTTTCATGTTTGAAACATCTGGGAGTTCATCAGCTCTCCCTTCCTCCTTTGTATGCTGCCTTCTTTTTTATTTGAGCATATCCTTATTCTCTGGCCCCTGGAGAAGGAAGTGGCCATCCACTCCAGATTCTGGCCTGGAGAACTCCACGGACTGTATGGTGCATGGGGCTGCAAAGAGTCGGGAATGACTGAGCAACTCTCACCTTCACTTACTTTCTGGCACTGTAGTCATGAAATCAACCACTTTCCAAACATAAGCCCTGGTTTCTACTGTTGCAAAATAGAACTTAGGAGTCATGATCTGGGCAGTAGACGTACTCATTGCTACTGCAGTGTCTTTGCTTCTACGTCCTTCCCGCAGACATAAGAGGAAGTAGGTATATCATACTAACCCATTCACACACACATCTACATTTCTGCACATACTTACCTGCATATCATGTATAAACACATAAGTCCGTGTTGATACTTCTGATCCAGCCCAACACCATAAAGTTTGGTCTAGCCACCCTCTCCTTATTTGTAACTCCTTTATCTGATTATGAGAAACCTGACCCTCATTATCAGTGATACATTTATTAGCTCAGTCCTAGCACACACATAAAGTGGTTTAAAATTGCTCTCCTACACCCCAGAGAAAAACAAATCTATTAAATAAAGGATCTTGTCACGTACAGTTCTTTCCCTTTAGCTTTTGGGTATTAAGTTCAAACAGGTTTCCCAAAGATAATAGGTCACCTTTCTTCCTCCCCAAACTTAGCGAGCTAACACAATTCTCTTGTCACACTGTTAGATTCATTTCTCACAGTCTTCTTTCCTCCTTGAGTCTTCCTCCCACCCCACTGCTTGTATGTGTGTGTCTGTGCTCAGTTGTGTCCAGCTCTTTGTCACCCCATGAATTGTAGCCTTCCAGGCTCCTCTGAGTGCATGGAATTTTCCAAGGAAGAATACTGGAGTGGGTTGCCATTTCCTCCACCAAGGGATATTCTCAACCTGTGTCTGTAGCATGTGGGATCTGGTTCTGTAACCAGGAATTGAACCCAGGCCCCATGAATTGGCAGCATAGAGTCTTAGCCCCTGGACCACCAGGGAAGTTCTGCTTGTTGATTTTTAAAATATAATTTACAGACAGCAAGTTTATTCTGTGCTTAAGAGTTATTGACAAATGAAAAAGTCTTATTGACTGCCACGATTCCTTAGAGACCAATTCCATCCCTTACCTTCCAAATTCCTTCATAATTTACATTTACAGTTGAACCCTTACCATCATCACCCAACCTCCAGCACCCACCCCACTGGTCTGCTTTCCATTTTTGTAGCTGGACCTTAACCAGAATGTCATATAATAGAATCACACAATATACAGCCTTTGGAGATGGACTTCTCTCACAAAGTAAAAGGCACTTGAGGCTCATCGTGTTGTTGTATAAATCAGAAGTTTGTTCCTATTTGTTCTTAGTATTCGATTGTATGGGTGCACAGTAATCTATCCATTGACTCTTGGAAGTCACATGGGCTATTTCCAGCTTTGCAGAATGATGAAGGAAGCTTCTATAGAAACTCATGGTCAGGTCTTTGTGTGAACATCCATCTCCTTTTGGGGGGATAAATAGCTAGAAATGGGATCACTGAGTCATATAGTAGGTATACCTTTAAGGCTATTCAATATTTAAGAAAATGTTCAACAGTTTACCAGTTTACCATTTTGTCTCCTTACCAGAAAACTAGCAATACATGGGAGTTTCAGTTCTTCTGCAATAGATATTGTCAAACTTTTCTGTTTTAACCATTTGGGGTAGTGGTAGCGGGTAATGGTATTACATTGTGATATTATTTACATTTCCCTAATGACAGATGAGGGCTTCCCTTGTGGCTCAGCTGGTAAAGAATCCACGTGCAATGTGGGATATCTGGGTTGCGAAGATCCCTTGGAGAAATGAAAGGCTATCCACTTCAGTGTTCTGGCCTGTATAATTCTATGGACAGTCCTTGGGATCACAAAGAGTCACACATGACTGAGAAATTTTCATTTTCAATGGCAGATGATGGTACCCATTTTTAAAGTGCTTACAGCTCAGATGTTAAAGTGTCTGCCTCAAATGAGAGAGACTCGGGTTCGATCCCTGGGTAGGGAAGATCCCCTGGAGAAGGAAATGGCAACCCACTCCAGTATTCTTGCCTGGAGAATCCCATGGACTGAGGAGCCTGGTGGGCTGCAGTCCACGAGTCGGACATGACTGAGTGACTTTACTTACTTATTTGTGTGCCCTCACTGGTGACATACATGTTTGAATCACTAACTTATTCTTAAAAATTTGAGATGCTTGTTTGCTTAATTTTTGAGTTTTCAAAGTTCCGTCTTCTGGACACAATCTTTTGTCAGAAATGTGATTTTCAAATATTTTCTTTCCATTTATGAGTTGTCTTGAATTTCTTAAGTATATCCTTTTCAGAGTAAAAGTTTTTAAATTTCATTAGGTCCCATGTACTTTTTTTGTCTATGTACTATGGTTTGGTGTAATAATGAAAAATGCTGCCTGAACAAAGGTGGTGAAGATTGGCTCCTATATTTTCTTTTGGGAATTGAATAATTTAAATGTCTATTATCCATTTTGAGGTGTCATTAAAATTTTTTTTGTACAAAGTATGAGGTGTATTTCAATACTTTTTATTTTCATGCCTTGCCCCATAATTCCAGCACCATTTGTTGAAAAAAAGTATTCTTCCTACATTGAATGCTTTTGTGCCTTTGTTCAAAATCAATTGGTTGCTTGATTTTCTGGACTATTTATGGACTCTCAGCTCCATTCTATTGAGCTGTGTGTCTGGCTTTCTGTCAATATTACCCTGTCTTAGTTACTGTAGATTTATAGTAAGTTGAAATTGGGTAGTAGGAGTCCTCCAATTTTTTTCTTCTTTTCCAAGATTGTTTTGACTATTCTATTTCCTTTGTTTTTCTATATGTATTTTCCATACAGCTTTTTAATATCTACTTGAAAAAGGCTTTTCTGGATTTTGATTATATTTATATTGAATTTATAAATCAAATTAAGAAGAACTGACACCTTAACAATATTGTCTTCTAATTTTTGGTCACAGTATATCTTTCTACTTATTTAGATTTTTTAAAAAATTAAAATCAGAGTGTTGTAGTTTTCAGTATACAGATCCTCTGTGTACTTTTTAGATTTCTAGTTAAAAAAAAATTTTTTTTTTGAATTCCAATGTTTCTTTCTAGGAAAAGCATTTACCTTGTGACCTGGATAAACACCCCTACTAGATCTACAAGGTGTTTGCTTTTTTTTTTTTTTAATATAGATTCTTCAGGGTTTTCTTGCTTTTTAAAGTTTGTTTATTTATTTTGGTTGTGCTGGGTCTTTCTTTTGGCTGTGCATTTGCTGCATGAAGGCTTCCTCTCGAAGTGAGTGGGAGCTCCTCTTAGCTGCAATGTATGGGCTTCTCATTGCGTTGGCTTATTTTGTTGCGAACAAGGCTCAAGGTGAATGCGCTTCAGTAGTTTCAGCATGTGGGCTCAGAAGTTACGCCATATGAGCTTAGTAGCTCCATGGCGTGTAGGATCTTCCCAGATCAGGGATTGAACCCACATCTCGTGCATTAGCAGATACACTTTTTTTTTTTTAACCACTGAGCCACCAGGGAAGCCCTCTTTGGGATTTTCTATGCAGACAATAGTGTCTATGAGTAGAGACAGTTTTATTTCTTCTTTTCCAATCTCTGTCCTTTTTTTATTGCATGGACTAGGAATCCAGTACAGTTTTGAATGGAAATGGTAACAAAGGACATCTTTTCCATGTTGATGATTGTAGGGGGAAAGCATTCAGTCCTACCACTAAGTACTGATACTTAGTTCTTTAGACGTCCTTCAAACTCACTTGCTCAGTCCTAACTGACTCTTTGTGACCCTATGGGTGGTAGTCTGCCAGGGTTTTCCCAGGCAAGATCCCAGGGGATCTTCCCCCAACCCTGGGATCCAACCCCTTTTCTCCTGGGTCTCCTGCATTGACAGCTGGATTCTTTACCACTGAGCCACGTGGGAAGCCCTAGCTGTCCTTTACTGGTTGATAAGTTCCTAGGCTGCTGAAAGTTTTTATCATGAATAAATCTGGACTTTTTTCAAATGTTTTTTTTTCTGCATATATTGAGATAATTTCATTTTTTTTTAATCTTCTGAGACTGTTAATGTGTGAATGGCTTTGGTTTATTTTTGAATATCAAACCAGTCTTGCAGTTTTTGGAATAAGCCCAATTTGGTCATGATGTTGTCAATATATTGTTTAGTGGGGAAACAAAAGTACTTGTGAAATACATTTAGTGTTGGTAGGAAATAGTTCTATATTCTGGTACAAACTGAAGACAGAATTCATAGCACTGATGTGAATTACACTCTTCCTCCCCGGGTGCCACAGAGATGAGGGTAGCCGGAAGCAGAAGGTTCTAGAAGAGAGGAGGGCAAGATGCTTTATTGACCCCCTCTCCTGACTGGCCTGGACATACCTGAACCTCTGCTTGTCTCACCTGACCTCATTCACCTACTATGGGAGGCAGAATTCTAAAGCTGTCTCCCTGTGATGCTATCCACTGGCTGTTTAATCAAGTACTTCTCTAGATTGTGTTGTTAAGGGGCTTTGCGATGGACCTTTAGGAAGCTAACCAACTAACTTTTAAATATAGCAATTATACCATGGATTATCCAGGTGGACCCATTGTGATCGTGTGTGAATGTGTGTGCTTAGTTGCTCAGTCATGTCCAACCCTTCCCGACCCCTTCACTGTAGCCTGCCAGGCTCCTCGTGTCCATGGGATTTCCCAGGGAGGATTACTGGAGGGGGTCGCCGTGCCCTCCTCCAGGGGATCTTCCCAACCCAGGGGTCAAACCCATGTCTCCTGCATTGCAGGCGCCTTCTTCCTGGTCTGAGCCACCGGGAAAGCCCAGTGCAGTCATACGAGCCCTTAAGCGTGAAGAGAAAGTCAGAGGCACGCAGCAGAAGAGGACGCTGGAGAGACTGGGGGCGTGAGAAGGCGTGCCCTGTCACTGCTGGTTTTGAAGATGGAGGAAGAAAGCCACATGCTATATAAACTGGGGCCTCTAGGAGTTGGGAGTGGAGCCCTACAGATACGCTGCAAAGAGGCAGGGACCTCAGTCCTGCATCCCACGGAACTTCAGTCAGCCAGTAACCAAGTGAGTTTGGAAGCGGACTCATACCCCAAGCCCCTAGACAGGAACTCAGTTCTGTTGATACCTTGGTTTCAACCTATGAGACCTGGAGCAGAAAACTAGCTAAATCAAGCTCTGCTTGGACTTCTGGCCTACAGAGCTGCCAGGTTAACAAGTGGTACTGTGTTTTAAGCTGCTAGCATGTGGCACTTCAGGAAACTGTGTTTACTCAGCAAGCATACCTTGAAGACCCTCTGTGTCAGGGGCTTCTAGTACTTTAGATGGAAATGAGAAAGATAATCTCTCTCTCCAGGGGGCTCATAAACTAGGAGGACAATCTTGCTTCAAAGAAAGTATAAAAAAAAATCAGTATAAATTTTGCACATATACTATAAGAGAAAATTTTCTCCTGGTTACAAAGAGCAGAAAACAATTCTGGCTAAATTGAACCTGAAACAACAACCAAAAGAAAATGAGAGAGAGGGAGGGAGAATACATGTTTTTAATTTTGGGAAGGTAGATACTGGAAAATTCTAGATAGTTAGGGAAATTTTAAGATATCAGATTTGAGAAAAAGAAAGACAAGCACAGTCCTAGGACCTTCAATAATAGAAGTTGTGTGTGTGTGTGTGTGTGTGTGTGTCTGTGTGTGTGTGTGTGGTAAAGTAATTAACCTCCAATTAAACTAAATACATTTTTTAAAAATTAAAAAAAAAACTAGTTTTTAAAACTCTGCCATTACTGTGACTCTGTTCCCACAATTCTTGGTCTTCACCTTTTTCTGTGCTCAGTCTTGTCCAACTCTTTGTGACCCTATGAATGTAGCCCACCAGGCTCCTCTGTCCACAGGATTCTCTAGGCAAGAATACTGGAGGGGGTTTCCATGCCCTTCTCCAGGGGGTCTTCTTGACCCAGGGGTGGAACCCAGGTCTCCTAAGTCTCCTGCATTGGCAGGCAGATTCTTTACCACGGTGCCACCTGGAAAGCCCATCTCTCTCTACCAAGTTTCAAATTATAAGGGAGAAAAAAATTGCATTGTATATAGAACTTCCTAGGTGGCCAGTGGTAAAGAACCTACCTGCCAGCGCAGGAGACATGAGAGAGGTGGGTTCAATCCCTGGATCGGGAAGATACCCTGGAAGAGGGCATGGCAACCCACTCTAGTATTCTTGCCTGGAGAATCCCATGGACAGAGGAGCCTGGCAGGTTATGGTCTACAGGGTCACAAAGAGTCAGAGATGACTGAAGCAACTTAGCACACACGCACAGATATAGGGTCAGAGTGTCCCAGACCCAAGTGTCACAGACTCACTGCCCTGAAACACAAAGGTGGGAACACACCTAAACAAGATGGCAGATGGCGTTGGTGGGTATTTGCAACCAAACAGAACGAGAGCCTTCGTTTTTCTCTTATGCTTTCCTTGTACTGACGTAATAGAATGTCAGGTTTGCGTGCACTGATTATATTGTGGCAAAGCTGACAGAAGCTGTGACAAGTCACACAGATTTTGTCCCCTGCACACCACTATGCCTCACACGATCTGCCCTGGCTTTGTAGCATGAGTGACTGCTGACCTTATCCTGTATTTTATTTTTTTTAATTAGAATCGATAATAATGCAGTGTAGGCAGAATTCTCTATTTGTGTATCCAAACCTACTGGGGTTGGTCTCATTTCGCTTAGGGTTCATTATCATTTCTGAGGAGTTTCATCAGGCAAAGGCGTCCTCATTCTCCAAGCAAAGCAGGCCCAGCCAGACAGTTGTCAAGGCAACAGAAAATGCACACTGTGAACCACCCAGAAAAGGCCGTCTGTATAATGTTGCAGCACAAACTTAATTTGGGGGCTTGGCAAAAAGATCTCCTTTATGCCTAATTATAAAATGTACCCAACGTTATTAGACTGGGTGATAGATGATTGCCCGCTAAATGTGATGTGAAAAATTAAGGCAATTTTCAAAGTGAAGGGACCTAAATTAAATGTGCCTCAAGGATCAATCGCTTATTTTTGTCATTCTGCATAACTGGCATGGAACAACTGAGCATGCGTGTGCCTATGCATATGTGCCTGTGTGACGGAACTACCATACTTATATTTATTTGAATCACATCGTACTTCTGGCTCCCAAATGTTTTTCAAAGATAGTAGACGGTGTCCCACTCTTATTTAGACATTTGAGGGGAGGGAACCTTTAAATGAAATCCCTGTTGACCAGCATGGTTTTCAATTAAATTATAATTAAAATTATAATTTCAATTATTTAATTTCAATTATTCAAATAATTATGATTATTTATAATCTCACCATGTGAGATTATAAAATCAGAATTTGCATGCTCATTTCAGACAGTTAACTGATACTTTATCTCCCCTTGATTTTTCCCCTACTCTTGTTTTCTTCTCTCTTGCCTGTTTGTCAACAAACTCCACATAAATGCTAACGGGTTGATTTGATAAAAGATATGGTGAATCTCTGTCTCTTATACACATCTAGATGTGTAAAAGAGACAGCCCTAAAAATCCCTGTTGACCAGCATGGTTTTCAATTAAATTATAATTAAAATTATAATTTCAATTATTTAATTTCAATTATTCAAATAATTATGATTATTTATAATCTCACCATGTGAGATTATAAAATCAGAATTTGCATGCTCATTTCAGACAGTTAACTGATACTTTATCTCCCCTTGATTTTTCCCCTACTCTTGTTTTCTTCTCTTGCCTGTTTGTCAACAAACTCCACATAAATGCTAACGGGTTGATTTGATAAAAGATATGGTGAATCTAGGTTGAAGGGGTCAGAGTGAAAACACTGATCTAATAATTCACTGTGTTAACAAATGTGTTCCTTTGAAAACAGAATGTTTAAATCTGATTTCATGTGAGCAGCTGACCCAAAGCCTCCTGGTCAGCTGAAAAGTGAGTGGGAACTCAGTGCTTACAGCTGTGGAACCATCTGATGAAAGGTCAGTGTTTCTTTCTCGGGGGAGCCCTCCTTCTTTGTAAACAAGGTAAATGTATATTTCGGGTGACTTGATTGGGTATCACTTCCCAGGCTCACATCTTGGGGAAAGGAAAATTGAACTTTCAGCCTTTAAAAGAGAAAATTAGATTTACCCGAAGGAGAGATCATATCTTCCACCCCTGTCCACTCAAGGAAAGATCATGAAATTAAATAGTCGGTTCAAGCTTAGATACAGAAGGCTATTGAGGTTGAGCATCTCAAAGAGGAAAACGTCATGGAAATGAATTATGCTTTATCCTTGAATGTGCTATATATTTATACATTCAGGCTAAAACAGCTTGTCTCCCCTTTAGCCCGAGGTGCTCCTGGAACCGCGTATTATATACCGGGCCCATCTCTCCAGTCAAAGGGATGGGAAACACAACTGCCTGCTAAACAAAAGTGCCAACGAGGCCTTGTGCAGACAAGTCACAGCAATCAACTAGGTGTTTTGATTCCTCCACAGCCCTCTGGGATCTTATTATCTCTGTTGACAGCATTTCCCGTGTTTAAGTCTGTCCTGAATGGAGGTGTTCGGGATATTAATCCTAGAGATTCCTGGAGTACACAGCATAGTGAACTCTTGACTTAAGTTCCTTTGTTATTTTACTTCTGTCCCTGGCGTGTAGGTAACAAGAAGCTGTAAAAGGGAAGAGCTGTTCCCCCCGTAAGAAACTGAAGAGATGCGAAATGGCTGAAATCTGTTTCCCAAAAATCAGCTTTCTGAAATTGTATGTAAAGTGCAGGAGATGTATGTACATTTCCTAGGGAATAGATTAATAGATTTTAATCAGTTCCTTAATGTTTTTCTCCCTCAAAAGATGAATAACAAACACAACCCAAGGACAGGCGGGGATGAATCAGGAGATTAGGACTGACATATAGGATTAGCTTCCCTGATGGCTCGGACGGTAAAGAATCTGCTTGCAATGCAAGAGACCCAGGGTCCATCCCTGGGTTGGATAAACCCCTTTGAGAAGGGAATGACAACCCGCTCCAGCATTCTTGCCTGGTGAATTCCATGGACAGAGGAGCCTGGTGGGCTACAGTCCACGGCGTCACAACGAGTGAGACAGGACTGAGCATTTTCACTTTCACTTTAGTACACACTACCATATGTAAAAGAGATGCCCAGCGGGGAGCTGCAGTGTAGGACAGCCTGGTGCTCTGTGATGATGCAGAGGTGGGGGAGTGGGTTAGGAGGGGACATACGCATGCGTATAGCTGATTCATGGTGTACAGAAGAAACTAATGCAACACTGTAAAACAATTATATTCCAATTAGGAAAAGAATAAATGAATGCCATCAAGGACATTTTAAAGGAGGATCTGCCTGCAGGGTGTCAAGCTGGAGCCAGCCTAATGCAATGAGTGACGGAGGAGGAAAGAAGGGCCAGGCAGATTTGCAGCTCCCCATCCCTGGGTCTGGTGTCCAGTACAGCTCTTCCCAACTCCATCCGAGCAGGTCCCTCTTTAATCTTCCCCTAGGATCTACTCCCATATATAATCATGAGAATCAAAGGAAAAACACATGACTAGAGAGACTGTGAACTCCACGTTCAGTTCAGTTCAGTTCAGTTGCTCAGTCGTGTCGGACTCTTTGCGACCCCATGGACTGCAGCACGCCAGGCCTCCCTGTCCATCACCAACTCTCAGAGTTTACCCAAACTCATGTCCGTTGAGTCAGTGATGCCATCCAACCATCGCATCCTCTGTCATCCCCTTCTCCTCCTGCCCTCAATCTTTCCCAGCATCAGGGTCTTTTCCATGAATGCTCTACAAATGCTCCGTTAGCTTTTTAAAAATTGAGATATGGCAACACTATTTAATACTGCACAGAAGTTTATCAATGCTGCCCGTCACCACTGGAAACATCGGTGGCATTCACAATGTCTCTCAGTGCTACAGTTCACTAAGCCTTTTGCTGATAAGTTAGCACATAACGTTAGCATGCCTCGGACACTAAGATCTGCCATCAACACTTTCCTCCTAAATCAGGGCTGGCTGGGGTGCCCCCTGAGACGACACTGATGGATGGTTGAATGACTCAGAGGTGACATAAGAATGTAATCCCGCAGGGTTGTAAAGTGATGTAGTCAGTTAGAAAGAACATTCAATTTTCATGCAGCTTAAGTGATATTGAATTAGCTGCCGTGTGGAAGCACGATTATGTCTCAGCATGGCTGAGATCTGTCGAGTCAGGAAGGAAATCCTCTGGTGCAGAGAGCAGTCATAACGTAAAGGCCTAACAGGATTCATCGAATTTGTTTTGGAACTTAAAAAGTCAATAAATTCCACAAATTTAAAGAAATTTTCTGTCACCTTTGTATGATTTGAGAAGTGTGGGGAACATAATTTGTAGTCTGGACTCTTATTTGAGGCAAAATGAAGTCAGATTCCAATAACTGGGTTCTGAGCCTTAGCACTAACAGAGCAGAAAGGGTACATGGGAAGAGATGTTGATGGAAGTAGATTCCTGCCTTTAGATCTCTAAGAAGAGGAAAAAGAAAAACCCTCTGATGTAGATGATGAACAAGCCAGGAGCCGCTTAACCTTAAACAAATTATCCACCGATGATTACACCCATTTTTAGAAACAACTTTTAAAAGCATGCTGGAAAGGAAAATTGAAAGGATTTCTTTCTTAAATAAGTTATCAAAGAAGTGGATTTGATTCATGATGTCAGAGAAGCAGAGGAAATTAAAATATTGGGATGAATGAAGGTAAAACTACCTCTTTTGTGTTGTGAAGATTAAATTGAGATTAAATGAGGAGTGTTCTTTGAAGAAAAAAATCGGAGGACAGTTGCTTTACAATGTTGTGTTCGTCTCTGCTGTACAGCAAAGTGAATCAGCTATACGTATACATATACCTGCTCTCTTTTGGATTTTCTCCCCGTTTAGCTCACCAAGGAGCACTGAACAGAGTTCCCTGTGCTCTGCAGTAGGTTCTCGTTAGTTACCTATTTTATATATAGTCATGTGTATATGTCAGTCCCAATCTCCGGAAGTCCACTAGGAATCAGGCGTTATCTTGGTTAGAGGAACTGTGGGGAGCAGAAAGCAGAGGCCTGGGTAAAGGGACTCGGGAGAGGAAAGGGAGGTGAGGGGAGAGGAAAGGGAGGTGAGGGGAGAGGAAAGGGAGGTGAGGGGAGAGGAAAGGGAGGTGAGGGGAAACTAGGAGTTTGGCCCTCACTCCACTTTAATTCGCCCCACTCCTCGTTTCCCTTCTTAGGATCCATACATTTTTTTCTCTACATTTGTGTCTCTATTTTCACTTTGCAAACAAGTTCACTGTACATTTTTCTAGATTTCATATGCACTCCTGGGCATATACACCTGGAGAAATCCCTAATTCCCAAAGATACATCCACCCCAGTGTTCGCTGCAGCATTGTTTACAATAGCCAGAACGTGGAAACAACCTAAATGTCCATCAAGAGATGAATGGATAAAGAAGAAGTGGAGTATATATGGATATATATATGCATGCTGCTGCTACTGCTGCTAAGTCGCTTCAGTCGTATATTCTTTTGGAATTATAGATTTCTCTAGGTGTATGTATATGCATGTGTATATATGGAACACTTATATATGATCATCATATATATATGTGTGTACACACACACACACACACACACACACACACACACACAATGGAATATTTACTCAGCCATAAAAAGGAATGAAATTGTGTGATTTCCAGAGATGTGGATGGGCCTAGAGACTCTCATACAGAATGAAGTAAGTCAGAACGAGGAGTGTTTTAGTGACAGAGAAAACAGATGACAAGCAAAGTGAAATAAAAAGCCAGCATGGGGTTGTGCAAAGGACTGGATGTCTGTGTCCCTTCAAAATTCATATGTTGAAATCTGAGCCCCAATTTGATGGAGTTGTGGGGGCAGAGCTCTGGGAGGGAATTAGGTCATGAGGGTGGGGCCCTCATGAATGGAATCAGTGCCCTTATAAAGGAACCCCTGACCTCCTTTTTCCACAATACAAGGACATAGTCAAAAGTTGGCAGTCTGCAACTAGACCTTGATCATGCCGGCACACTGGTATTGGACATCAGCCTGTAGAAATGTAAGGAATAGTTGTCTGCTATTGATAAGACACCAGACTGTGGTACTTTGTAAGCCTGCACCGACTAGGGAGGTTTTGGGTCAGAAGTCTCAGATTCTCTGATTCCCAGCCCTGGCATTCCATAGCTGCAGGGCAGGACGTCACTGTCCAGGCCACCCCTGGATGTCTAGTTGAAATCAGAAAGAGTCCAGTGGCCCCCGCCAATCTTACAAGGGCAGAGAACAAGCATAAAGTGAGATCATTGCACAAAACCACTTTATAAACTAAATGTTATATAAATAACTCACTTGAGTATTATCCTGGAATTTTTAAAATGTCTACATGAAAATTTTCTCTGTTTATCACTGCTGCCTTTTATTCATATAGAAAAGCAATTTCATTAGCTATTTGGTTCAGAGTTCAAACGATACAGGCAGGTAAAATAATTATTCAACCATGACTGATGTCAAGCAAAGTCAGAAAATCTCTTAATTTATTGGAGTCTAAATGCCCTTGGTTATGAAACCCAAATGATACAATGCTTGTAAATGTGTTTTGTAAATTCTAATGCTCAATGCAAATGTGTATATGTCAATTCCTTTCTTACTTGCAAGAGCCTGTTTCTCTAATCATTTTGTTACTGATATATTTTTGCTCTAGTGAGCTGAAAACGTTAAAATTCATTTTTTTTTCAGACACCTCCCTGGGAATTCTGATATTTCTATAGATATAGATACAAATACATCTGTATCATAATATCTTTATTTCCTGCTGATTCCAAAGCATCTCAGTCAGTTTATGCCTACCCTACCCATTTATCTCACTGTCCTCTCACCTTTTGCATAAACTTTACTTTGGAAGCATCAGTTTCACTCTCATCTAAGCCAGAAACAATATCCAATTTTATATCCATTAAAGTAATGCCTTGTGACTCCAAGATTCTCCTTGCTGAGAAAGCTCATTTCAAGGTCCCTGAAAGAGTGGTGAGGATGTAATTTATTAATGATTGACACTTCATATTTAGAGATTGCTGTTTTTAAAAAAGTGCTTCCTCATACATTTATGACCTCATTTGCTCTTCATTTATATAAAAAAGAAAGCAATACTTATAAAAAAGTATTTTTACATGAACCTTTTCTCCCTTTATATAAAGGAGAAAACCGACAATGTTTAAAAGAGGTAAAGTCCAGTAATAATTAACTACTAAGCAGGACAGCTAGGACTCTACTTATTTCTGTTGAAACTCAAATCTCTTGCTTTCAAGACTTTCTCTTGTCTTTGGTTTACTGAAGTTTGAATATGATTTACCTAGATACGTTCATTTGATTTTTTCATTTTGATTGAGGTGGAATTGATATATGACATCATATTAGTTTCAGGTATACAATGTAATGGTTCAATATTTGTATACATTGCAAAATGATCATCACAGTAAAGCTAGTTAACATCCATCACCACACACAGTTACAGAGTTATTTTTTTCTTATTGATGAGAACTTTAAAAATCTACTCTCTGAGCAACTTTCCAATATGCAACACAGCATTATTAACTATGGGCTTCCCAGGTGGTAAAGAATCTGCCTGCCAATACAGGAATGCAAGAGACAAGGGTTCAATTCCTGAGTCGGGAAGATCCCCTGGAGAAGGAAATGGCAGCCCACTCCCAATATTTCTGCCTGCGGAATTCCATGGACAGAGTAGGCTGTGTCCACAGGGTCACAAAGAGTTGGACACAGCTGCACGACTGAGCATGTACACAGGCCTTATTAACTACAGTCTCAAAAATGTATGGGATTCTTCATGGATCTGTGCACCAGCCACGCACGGGAGCCTGGCTTGTCTTCTCTGTACCATTCCCATGTTAGTGTACATGCTGTTGAAGCAAGCAGTGTTTGCTTGCTTCTTGTTCTGCTTTGTGTTCTCTGAGCTTCCCGGATCTGTGGTTTTGTACTTTTCTTTACTGTGGGGAAGTTCTTGGCTATTGTTACCTCACTTGTTTCTTTTGTTGCATTGTGTCTCTCATCTCCTTCTAATTCAGTTCAGTTCAGTTCAGTTGCTCAGTCGTGTCTGACTCTTTACAACCTCATGAACCACAGCACACCAGGACTCCCTGTCCATCACCAACTCCCAGAGTCCACCCAAACCCAGGTCCACTGTCTCGGCGATGCCATCCAACCATCTCATCTTCTGTTGTCCCCTTCTCCTCCTGCCCTCCATCTTTCCCAGCATCAGGGTCTTTTCCAATGTCAGCTCTCCGCATTAAGTGGCCAGAGTACTGGAGTTTCAACTTCACCATCAGTCTTTCCAATGAACACCCAGGACTGAGCTTTAGGATGGACTGGTCGGATCTCCTTGCAGTCCAAGGGACTCTCGAGTCTTCTCCAACAATATTATACCTTTTGAAATCATCTCACAATTCATGAATGTTGTGTTTTCTTCCTTTTTACTCCTGTTAGTCTTTGTATCTGTTTGGAAAGTTTTTATTGACCTATCTTCAGCTTGGTGGATCTTCCCTGGACAGTGCCAGGTCTACTAATGAACCCATCAAAGGCATTCTTCGTTTCTGTTAGTGCTTTTGATTTCCAGCTGTTCTTTTTCTGTAACTACTGATTTTAATTTTTCCCATTATGTATAAGAGTTGTGTGTAAAAGTTTTGGAAAATATAGACACTTCTTAGTTTCCCTTGTTTTGCAAACATGGACATAATATTGAGACACAAACATGGACATGTGTCTCAATATTATTTTCTTTTCTTTTTTTTGAAGTATAGTGTTTTACAATGTTGTAATACTTTCAGTTGTACAGCAAAGTGATTTCATTATACATATCTACCCATCACATATGTTTCCATCTCTGTACTTATATTCACCATCTGTTCTTGAAGGTTGTGTACTTTTTCCATTATTGCCCCTAAAATATTAAACATAGATATTTTAAAGTACTTGTTTAATAATTCCAACATGTATATTACATCTCAGTCTGGTTCTTTTCTCTTTAGACTTTGGGGTTTTTTGTTTGTTTGTTTTGCTTTCTGTCATACCTTGTAGTTTTTCATTGAAAGCCAAATATGTTGTGTTAGTTAGCAGGCTTTAAGGTAAGTAGACCTTTAGTATGAAAATATGTGATCATCTTTACATAAAATCAAGTTTTATTGCAGTATAGTTGACTTACTGTGTGGGATTTGTTTCTGCTGTACAGCAAAGTGAGTCAGTTATACAGCCACTCTTTTCAGATTCCCACAGAGGTGATTACACAGTATTGAATGGAGTTCCCCATGCTATTCAGCAGGTTCTTATTAGCTACCTGTTTTATATATAGTAGTGTGTATATGTCAATCCCAGTCTCCCAGTTTATCCCTCCCCACCCTTATCCCCCGGTAACCATGAATGTCATCCCTGACTCTGCGTCTGTTTTGTAAATAAGTTCATTTGTATCCTTTCTCTTAGATTCCGCATATAAGTGCTATCATATGATAGTTGTCTCTTCGAGTCTCACTGACTTCCGTCTGCATTGCTGCAGATGGCTGATTTCACTCTTCTTCATGGCTGAGTAACACTCTGCTGTGCTTGTGTCCTGCATCTTCATTAGCTGTTCTTCCATCAGTGGACATTTAGGTTGTTCCCATGTCCTGTAAATAGGGCTGTGCTAATCTTTCTGAATTATGACTTTCTTCAAATAAACATCCAGGAGTGGGGTTACTGGATGACATAATAGCTCTATATTCTAGTATATCCATACTGTTCTCCATAGAAGCTGCACCAATTCACATTCCCACCAACAGTGTATGAGGGTTCCCTTTTCTCTACCGCTTTCCAGCATTTATTATTTGTAGGTTTCTGGATGATGGCCATTCTGACTGGTGTGAGGTGATACCTCATTGTAGCATTGATTTGCATTTCTGTAAGAATTAAAGATGTCGAGCATCTTCTCATGTGCTTTTAGCCATCTGTATGTCTTCTTTGGAGAAATGTCTGTTTAGGTCCTCTGCCCATTTTTGATTGCATCATATTGCTAGGAGTTTGACTGTGTTTGTTTAATGTTAAGACTTCCCTTCTGGCTCAGCTGGTAAAGAATCTGCCTGCCAGGTCAGGGAGACCTGGGTTCAGTTCCTGGGTTGTGAAGATCCCTTGGAGAAGGGAAAGGCTAGCCCCGCCAGTATTCTGGCCTGGAGAACTCCATGGATTGTATAGTTCACGGGGTTGCGAAGAGTCAGACATGACTAAGCCACTTTCACTCACTCACCTAGCGTTTGCTCTTCCCCGAGATGTAGAAACTTGTAGAGGTCTCAGGTTCCTCTAGTTCCTGTTCTTATCCCCTCTCTTGACTTTGGGGCTTCCCTGGTGGCTCAGACAATAAAGAAACTGCTTGCAATGCAGGAGACCCAAGGTCAACCCAGACTCAGGAAGATTCCCTGGAGAAGGGAATGGCTACCCATTCCAGTATTCTTCCCTGGGGTATTCCATGAACAGAGGAGCCTGGGGGGCTACTGTCCATGGGATCACAAAGAGTTGACTGAGCGACTAACATTTTCTTTTCGCTTGATTTTGGGCTTTTCTGCATCTGTGTCAGCTTTTTCGGTGCTGCTCTGCTGCTATTATACTGGATCCTACCGGTGGTAAGACACTGGGTAGGAGAGGTATTCTAAAATCTCATGAACAAATTTTGTCTGGGACCCGTGTCTTTCACAAGTGTTCTTCTGAAGGTCCACCCTGCCCCTACTTTCTCTCCTGGCTGCAGGATTCCCAGCATTTTCCCCTGAAGAGGTTACCATTGTTGACTATCGCTTTTCACCCCCTGTATAAGAAGACAGGAAGTTTAGAGGGTGTTGAGTGGGAGGAACACCCTTCCCCTAGCTGTGATGTGACTCTAGCAAGGCTTTTTTCCCATGGAGCAGGTGGTTTTGTTGTGGACACATTTCAGAGAGATTACTCTTCCCCTCCTTCTGCCAGAGACATAAGGAGATCTTTCACACCTTCAATTCTCTGCTGGCTCCAAGAAATGTCATTGATTTTCCAAGAGAAAGGTTCAACCTTTTTTTGTTGTCAGGATAGAATAATTTCTGGGCCTTTACGTGTCAGAGCTACAACCAGAACTCTCAAGTCTTTCCTTTTACATGAGAGCCTTCACCAGGTTCTAAGGAAGAAAAAAAAATTAAATCTATAAATAGATTTTGTACTATGGCCACCAGGCTCCTCTATTCATGAAATTCTGCAGGCAAGAATACTGGAGTGGGTATCCATTCCCTTCCCTAGGGGATCCTCCAAGCAGATCCTTTACCATCTGAGCCACCATGGAAGCCCCATAAATAACCTAGCATGTACTTGTGGCTAGTTAATGAGGCCTCTTGTGTCTCAGTAAAAAGGAAAGAAATGCTAGTGTGTTAACTTCTCTGTGAGCCCATTCTCTATGGAGGAGGGCAGCCAGCAGAATAGAGGAGTAACTTTGAACATAAAAACTTAGGCATATTGTGCCAGAAGAGAACAACAATCCACCCAGCCCAGGACCCTGTCTGACTGTGGCAATCAAGGGCATTTTGTGCGGAAGTGAGACCCTCAGGGATTAAGAAAAAACCTAGACATGTCCTTCCTCCTGGCCAGTGATAGATCTATTGTCAGTACAGTCACTGCTGCTGTTGCTAAGTCGCTTCAATTGTGTCCAACTCTGTGTAACCCCATAGATGGCAGCCCACCAGGCTCCGCCATTCCTGGGATTCTCCAGACAAGAACAATGGGTTGCCATTTCCTTCTCCAATGCATGAAAGTGAAAAGTGAAGACCGACTCCTCCTGACCTCATGGACTGCAGCCTACCAGGCTCCTCCACCCATGGGACTCTCCAGGCAAGAGTACTGGAGTGAGGTGCCATTGCCTTCTCCACTGTACAGTCACAAGAACCTATAAAAATCACAATATCATAGCCTGTTGGAATGGGAAAAATTGGTCTTTTATGTTGCTACTTAAATGCTGTTGACCTTTATAAAGGGGTAAATGTCCAAAAAAAGATAAAGTAGCAATTAGAATGGGAAAAAGAAGGCAGGCAATATCCACTTATTGCCTTTCTATCTTGCCGTTGAAGCATCTGTGAACATATCATGAACGTAGGCGTCACATAAATCTGCCGGCAGCTCTGCCGTCCCCCATCCCACCTGAGACAGGTTACGGCAAGAAACAAGGAAGACTCAGCTGCTCCTCTTGCTCATTGGTTCAGACGATGAGGAAGATGGTCATGAGACAGGACTGAGGGATGAGGCAGAGGCAGAATGATAAACCCACATGGAAAAGAAAATCTTTATGCAAGACTTTAGATTCTTCAACACCAGTCATCTGAGGATACTTTTGAAAATGGCATTTTTGTTTTGTTTGTCTGGAATGTTATGTAACTTTCTTCCTGCACTTGGTTACCTTGGAGTCTTAGCCGTCAAAGTAGAAGGAATCCAAAATCAGATCTACTTTAAATCGTCTCAGGCTCTGTTTGCATCCTCTGAATCCCTAGGGACCAGCCAACCCTGGTGCGGGGGGCAAGGGAGGGTATGTCCCACAGCTTTGGTTGTTAGAAAGTTGTGTGCGCCCGCCTCGCGGACAAGGAGAACGCCACAGACAGGATTCTTCTGACACGCAGTTTATTGTTACAGCTCTTTTAGGAAGTGGCAAGGGCCCCAATGCAGGGAAAGCGGTTGCTTATATAGCCCAGAGGGGAGACTTGTCAACCTCTGATTGGCTCATGACAGAATACTGCCAGAATACCTGATTAGCATATCCGTTCTGATTGGCTCATGACAGAATACTGCCAGAATACCTGATTAGCATATCCGTTTGACGCCAAGAGACACATCCTGCGCATGCGTCTCTTTAGCCTACATGTCTGCGAAGAACCAGGAAGCAGGAAACCGGCGCCATCCTGCAATGGCGGCTGCGGCTCCCGACAGAAAGTTCTTTCTCTCATTGAGCGCAATACTAATTCCTTATAACTCCATGACTTTGCCATAATTATCGCACAACATAAATATACTTGACATTTTATTTTACAGCCAACATATAAACATTGTACGTATTGGACACCATTTTCCAGAGAAGAAAGCTTGGATGAAATTTGACAGTTCTTTCATTGATTTTCATGTATCTCAAAGGAGATGAATCAAAATGTCTAACCTCAGTCATTTAAGTTCAGTAAACTGACCTATAAATAAAGCCTAGTGAAGGAAGTTGGGAACATTCCACGAAGGAATGCAATTTTCTTCTCCCCAAGGAGTAAAGGAACATACATCCCCGTGGAGCCCACATGGTAAGAATCTGCCCCCAGTGTGTGGGGATTAGAGACCATGTGCTCATGCAGAGTGGTTCAGTTCAGTTCAGTCGCTCAGTCGCGTCTGACTCTTTGCAACCCCATGAATCGAAGCACGCCAGGCCTCCCTGTTCATCACCATCTCTCGGAGTTCACTCAGACTCACATCCATCAAGTCCGTGATGCCATCCAGCCATCTCATCCTCTGTCGTCCCCTTCTCCTCTTGCCCCTAATCCCTCCCAGCATCAGAGTCTTTTCCAATGAGTCAACTCTTCACATGAGGTGGCCAAAGTACTGAAATTTCAGCTTTAGCATCATTCTTCCAAAGAAATCCCAGGGTTGATCTCCTTCAGAATGGACTGGCTGGATCTCCTTGCAGTCCAAGGGACTCTCAAGAGTCTTCTCCAACACCACAGTTCAAAAGCATCAATTCTTTGGTGCTCAGCCTTCTTCACAGTCCAACTCTCACATCCATACATGACCACAGGAAAGCCATAGTGGTAAGTGGATATTAATCAGATAAAAGCATTGCATTTAAAAGAAGCATTTCCAATTCCAGCTCTTCAGATACACATGATACTTGGCAGCTGTGAGTACATTTAATGAGAGCATATTGCACTTAATACTAGAGAAGCAGTATCGCATTAAGTTATGATACATGGGATAGAAATTAGTTCTCTGAGTGTCCTTTTCAGAAGGACACCAATTTTGAAGCAGAAAAACCATGCAAAAGTAAAAGGAGTGGGGATGGTACTATAGGAATGTGATTTCAGCCAGGCTATTTTTTTTTCTCTGACATCCATGGGAGGCAGTGATATGATAGTAGAAGGAAGGACAGAGAAAGGAAGGCTGGGAAAACTGGGATCCAAGAAAAAGTGGCCCTGGGAAGCAAGGCAGAAGTTCTTAATCTCGTCCAGTTGGAAATGACTGTGAACAGGGACAGCATTTGGGACAAGAAAGGGGCTCCAACTGCAGGAGTCAGAGGGGAGAGCTGGGGGAGGGTTTGCAATGCTGGGAGGTTTCCTTTAAGTATTTAGACCTTAGTGGGCTTGCCTTGTAGCTCAGTCAGTAAAGCATCTGGTGGGCTGTAGTCTGTGGGATCGCAAAGAGTCGGGCATTACTGAACGACTAATACTTACTTACCTGAGCTCTATGTATGCACATGTGTGCTAAGTTGCTTCAGTTTTGTTCGACTCATTGCGACTCTGTGGACTGCAGCCTGCCAGCCTCATCTGTCCTTGGAATTCTCCAGACAAGAATACTGAAGTGAGTTGCCATGCCCTTCTCCAGGGGATCTTCCTGACCCAGGGATCGGACCCACGTCTCATGCCTCCTGCTTTACAGGGGGGTTCTTTACCACTAGCACCTCTTGGGAAGCCCTCTATGTGTGTATGTGATAGTTGATTAGTCATGTCCAACTCTGCAACTCCATGGACTATGGCCCGCCAGGCTCCTCTGTCCATGAGATTTTCCAGCAAGAATACTGGAGAGGGTTGCCATTTCCTTCTTCAAGACATCTTCCCAACCCAGGAATCGAACCCAGGTCTCCTGCATTATAGGCAAACTCCTTATCATCTGAGCCAGCAGGAAAGTCCAATGTATAAACCATACCAACTGAGTACCAAGTGATTAGACATCCGGCCACAAGGGGAAGGAGGAATAATGCCCATTTACAATGCAATCTCACTCATTAGAGAAATTCAGGACTGGTGGGAGGGAGCTTACTCTGGGAGATTCCCAGAATCGTTACGGATTTTTAAAACTAAGATGTGTGCCACTTTGTTAAAACATTCAATGTGATATGAATAATAATTCTTAGTGATGACTCACATTCAAACTTGTCTGTCATTAAAATGTCTAGAAAGACATGTTTGAAGAAAATAATGATTAGATAACTAAAAATAGTAATTACTTTCTGAGGGAAAAAAAAAACCAGCCCCAAACTGGTAATATCTTCTGTCTTCGTAGAAATTTGACATAACCGTATTTTATTCCCTTAAACTCAGTTTTGATTCAACAAAGCAGCATTAGTCTTTCTTTATTGACTCATTGGATTTAATAAATAGGCATCTAGAAACACTGGAAGCAGCACTATAACAAAATCTAACTCAATTGACATTGAATTATTTCTAAAAGGAGATTTAGTCATCTTAGAATTTTCAAAACAACTTGCTTTCTTCATAGGCAGACAAAAGGAAAGTTCTGGGTGCTTTACTTTGATGAACAGTTTCTTGATTTCAAATAGATAAGGAAAAGTGTTCTATGCATAGTTTATCTCATCCCATTATATCCAGCTATTACTTGGTTTCTTTGTAAACATCACAGTGGAGTTGTTGGCTGATGATCACTCGATACAAATAGTAATTACAATGACAGTTGTCCAAGTGAGTAATTTAAAACAAATATATTCAGAGTCTCATACAGGTTGTGCATTCATTCTTCAGTAAATTTTTAATGGTAACTCAAAGATTAATGTTAATTAGCTTAGAGGTTCCTTGGGAGGAGTACACAAGGAGTACATTCATTTCTTGTGGGGCTGAGTTTGTCAAAACCAACACAGTATTGTAAAGTAAAATAAAGTAAAAATAAAATTAAAAATAAAATAAATAAAATAAAATAAACTGTAATAAAAATACAAAAAATAATAATAATAATGAGAGATTGCATAAAATTAATCTCACTTTCTAACTTAGTTGTTGACCAGATTTTTGAGGTTTCTTGGTCTCTTCTTGTCGCATGTTGATATAGTAGTTGATATAGTATATATATTGATTATGCAAAAGCCTTTGACTGTGTAGATCACAACAAACTGTGGAAAATTTTTCAAGAGATGAGACTACCAGACCACTTTACCTGCCTCCTGAGAAATCTGTATGAAGGTCAAGAAGCAACAGAACTGAATGTGGACGTGAGTTTGAGCAAGCTCTGGGAGTTGGTGATGGACAGGGAAGCCTGGTGTACTGCAGCCCATGGGGTCGAAAGGAGTTGGATACAACCCAGTGAACTGAACTGAAGTGAATGAAACAGCAGACTGGTTCCAAATCAGGAAAGGAGTTCGTCAAGGCTGCATACTGTCACCCTGTTTATTTAACTTATACACGGAGTACACCATGCAAAATGCCAGGCTGGATGAAGCACGTGCTGGAATCAAGATTGCAGGGAGAAATATCGATAACTTTAGATATGCAGATGACACCACTCTTATGACAGAAAGCGAAGAAGAACTAAAAAGCCTCTTGATGAAAGTGAAAGAAGAGAGTGTAAAAGCTGGCTTAAAACACAACATTCAAAAAATGAAAGTCTTGGCATCTGGTCCCATCATTTCATGGCAAATAGATGGGGAAGCAATGGAATCAGAGACAGGCTGTATTTTCTTGGGCTCCCAAACCAGTGTAGATGGTGAATGCAGCCATGAAATTAAAAGATACTTGCTCCTTGGAAGAAAAGTTATGACCAACCTAGACAGCATATTCAAAAGCAGACACATTATTTTTCCAACAAATGTCCATCTAGTTAAGGCTATGATTTTTCCAGGAGTCATGTATGGATGTGAGAGTTGGACTATAAAGAAAGCTGAGCACTGAAGAATTGATGCTTTTGAACTGTGGTGTTGAAGAAGACTCTTGAGAGTCCCTTGGACTGCAAGGAAGGAGATCCAACCAGTCCATCCTAAAGGAGATCAGTCCTGGGTGTTCATTGGAAGGACTGATGTTGAAGCTGAAACTCCAATACTTTGGCCACCTGATGTGAAGAGCTGACTCATTTGAAAAGACCCTGATGCTGGGAAAGATTGAAGGCAGGTGGAAAAGGGGATGACAGAGGATGAGATGGCTGGATGGCACTACTGACTCAATGGATACAAGTTTGGGTAAATTCCAGGAGTTGGTAAAGGACAGGGAGGCCTGGTGTGCTGCAGTTCATGGGGTCACAAAGAGTGACTGAAATCTGAACTGTACCTGCCAGGCTCCTACAGCCATGGGATTTTCCAGGCAAGATTACTGGAATGGGTTCCCATTTCCTTCTCCAGGGGATCTTCCCAATCCAAGGATTGAACCCTACATCTCCTGCTTTTCAGGCAGAGGGGTGACCTTTCCCTATTTGGAATCAGTTCGTTGTTTCATGTCCAGTTCTAACTATTGCTTCTTGACCTGCCTACAGATTTCTCAGGAGGCAGTAAGGTGGTCTGGTATTCCCATCTCGTCAAGAATTTTCCAAGTTTGTTGTTATCCACACAGTCAAAAGCTTTGGCATAGTCAATAAAGCAGAAGTAGATGTTTTTTCTGGAACTCTTTTGCTTTTTTGATGATCCAGTGGATGTTGGCAGTTTGATCTTTAGTTCTTCTGCCTTTTCTAAATCCAGCTTGAACATCTGGAAGTTCATCGTTCATGTACTGTTGAATCCTGGCTTGGAGAATTTTGAGCATTACTTTGCTAGTGCATGAGATGAGTGCAATTGTGTGGTAGTTTGAACATTCTTTGGTAATTCAAACTACCACATAATTGCACTCATCTCAATTCTTCATATAAGAAGAAACTCAAAGGATCAATGATCTTAAAGCAACAAAGAAACCACAGAAATATTCAAACATAACATCATCTTGGAAGGAGGAAAAACTAAAAATCCAGACACAGTAGAAGATTGTTAAGTTTAGTTCTGTGTGTGTGTGTTAATATAGCAAATGGGACAGAAGCAATGAGCAAAACTTAAAAAAAGAAAGAGCATTTAAATTCTTCCCCAGAAAAATCTAAATCTGCAAATAAAAATGCATTACCTATTTTCATGTAAATAAAAACAGAGGTCAATATCTAGATGCAGCTTTGTGAAATTTATAAATCTCTAGGCAAAAGGTCCACACCGAGAGTATTCAAGGAGAAAAGTCAATTTTCCTACAAATTAAGAAAAATAATCCTTATCTCAGACTTTTCCCAATGAACACCACGTATAAATAAGACTAACATTTGCAGAGGTTTAAAGGGGAAAGGTCATAACCCAGACATCTAGACTGAATAAGATTTCTTTTTTCTGTAAAGGCAAAAGTAAATAGCCAAGGCTTTAAAAAGTAGCTCATTTCAATGTCATTTCCAAAAACTAAAAATAAAAAAAAATTTAAAAAACACCCAAAGAAATCCAAAACTGAATATGTATTAAAACTGACTATGTATTATAAAACTTGGGAACATGGAAATTA
>SJYC01112890.1:0-19477 GCA_006408675.1 Madoqua kirkii
AAGTCCTTTATCCAATACGTGTTTTGAAAAAACCCTTTACCAGCCTGTGGCTTGCTCTTTTATTCTTTTAACAGTGTAATTTTCAAAATTTTTAATTTTAATAAAGTCAGGCTTATCTCTTTTTTTAAATTATTGATTGTGCTTTTGGACCTAAGAAGTTATCAGTAAATCTAAAGTCACTTATATTTTCTTCTATGTTATATTCTTGAAGTTTTACAAGGTATTTTTTAATTAAAAAAAAAGAATCTTTGAATTAGTCAGCATCCCCACTAGATTTTCCAGAGAGTTTAATGAAGAGGCAACTTCAGGAAACATAAAGGGTTTGTGAGGCACCTAGAGACAGCGGCCGCGGTAGGCTGTTGCCGCTGAAGGCTTGGTGCTGGAGCCTCACGCTGGCGCTTCACTATTATCGTGAACCCAGCTAGAACTCAGCTCCTACTAGCGACTTCATGCCTGGGCAGGGAGGAAGCAGAGGGCGACATATCCTTACTTCTTCTTGTTAACTTCCGATGTCATGTCAGTGATGCCAGTTGGCCAAACCCCCTGGAAGGCAGCCAGCAGAGGCAGGGGACAGTGGTCTGCAGAGGCCATCCGCCTGGCGGCGCAGAGCAGAGCCCAGACGGGGGGAAGCTCACGTGGGAGAGGGCACGGGATGAATAACAGCCACCAGCTCCTCGTGTGATTTCAACATCGGCATGTCATGCTCCACAACATTATCATCCACTAGGGTTCGAAGCCGAGTTCTGGCACTTGGCAGCTACGTGGTCAAGGACCGGGTGGTCAAGGACCGGTTAGTTAACATTTCTGTCTCCTTTTTAAAAAATTGAAGAATACTTACTATAAAATGTGCTCTAAGTCACAGGTGTCACATCTGGGTTTTTTTATGTTTAATTGGAGACAAAGACAGGCTGCCCAGGTGGTGCAGTGGTAAAGAATCTGCCTGTCAAGGCAGGAGATGTAAGAAATGTGGGTTTGATCCCTGGGTCAGGAAGATCCCCTGGAGGAGGGCATGGCAACCCACTCCAGTACTCTTGCCTAGAGAATCCCATGGACAGAGAAGCCTGGTGGATTACAGTTCATGGGGTCACAAAGAGTCAGACATGACTGAAGTACTTAACATGCACACACAGAGGTAGTGATATGTAGTCACTAGCATATTATTTTAGAAGCATATTAGAAGCAGCGTATTATTATTTGAATCGCTATTATTAGAGAGAGAGGAGAAGCAGGCAGCATTGTCAGAAAGGAAAGCAGGACAGAATCTCTCTATGAAATTAACAGCCAAAGACACAAGCGATAAGGAAATATTAACACATCCTCACTAAAACCAAGAGCCAGTGAAGGATGCTTGCTACCACCATTACCATTTAGGGTTCCAGAAATTTTAGTCAACATAGTAAGATATATAACATTGGGAAAAACAAGAAATTTACCTTTTTACTGGGCTTCCCCGGTAGCTTAGCTGGTGAAGAATCTGCCTGCAATGCAGGAGACCCCAGTTCGACTCCTAAGTCAGGAAGATCTGCTGGAGAAGGGATAGGCTACCCACTTCAGTATTCTGGCCTGGAGAGTTCCATGGATTGTATTTTTAAAATAAGAAATTTACTTTTTATTACTTTAAGATAATAATGGCTGAATGCCCAGAAAGACTCTCAACCTTCAAATTTAAAAATGAAGTGGCTAGACACATAATGAATTTCTAACAAATGGCTTTTCTAAAATCCAAGAAAAAACCTAAGTATAATATTTAAGGGAGGTAATTTCCCATTTATAATGAGAACACAAAATATTAAGTACCTAAATAGCTTTATAAAAATTTGCAAAAAAATGTGAAGGTAGCCTAAAAATCTGATAGCTACATTAAAAAGAATGTGTTAAATAAAAATCACCCCATTCTGTATATGGGAAGGTGTCAGTTCTTCCCAAATTCATTTATGCATTCAACACAATTGCATTTAAACTTCCAGTGGGATTTATTCTGAAACATGTTCAAGTAAAGCTAAGATTTATCTGGAAGAATAAATTCATGAGCAGACCTGAGAAAAGTTAAAACAGAAACAAAATAAAAAAAGATTAACTTGTGATATTTGTCATATGAGATATAGAAACATAACTTAATATCAATATAATCAAAACAGGTGGTGGTGGCCCAGAAAAGATGATCAGAATAAAATAATGAAATAGAAACTCCTCAAACAGAATAAGTATGTTAATATGAAGTAAATGTAGATATGTGTTTTGATACATTATCCCTAATAAATACTAGATTAAAGATTTAAATGTGAAAAATTAGCCGTGATAAAATTCCTGGAAGAATATGTAGCAAAATTTTTGTGTATCTCAGAGCAAAAAAATAAATCCTTTTACGTGTAAAAGCAATAGTCACAGCAGAAGATTGATATGACTGCATGAAAATAAAAGCTTTTATATTTCAAAAGTCAGCCCCTTACTGCTTTTCGTAATAACTGCTGTTGATTATGGGGTTTGTGCTTCTAGGTCTGAACTGGGGCAGGTTAGAAAGCCTGTTATCTCACAGATGGTTTACTGCGTAGACAGCTGCTAGGATAACTTGTTCTTGGAATGAGACACAGGATTTCGTAGCCACATTTCCATGGTGCACTGATGTATTAAGTCATTGGAACCCTCTCCCCAAACTTCAGTCCAGACTGGACTCTATGTCTTTGGTCTCAGCACACCACCCTTGGAACTCAGGTAGACCCGAGTTCTAGAAGCAGGTGGGACTGGGCTGGTCAAAGAAGGGGTGGCAGGCACTCCTCTTGTACCCATTTTGTAGAGGAGGAATATCGCTCTCTGTCACAAACCAACATCCACTTTTTCTGTATGAGGTTGTATGTGTTTCTTATCCATAGAAATTAGAGATTAGCTGGGCAAACTTTTCTGCGTGGTTTCCAAGACTGTGTGACCATTTATAAAACAGCTAAATTACACTCAATCTTAATTTATATTTCAGTAAGGACATGAGAGATTTGTGTCTGAAAATTAAATGTAAGACAATTCACCCCGTCATGATTTCCATTCAAATGTCTCTCGTAAACAAGGAGAATAACGACAGCGGCAACAAAACACTGGTATCTTAATAGTCCATTTGTGTGTGTGTGTGCTAAGTCGCTCCAGTCATGTCCAGCTCTTTGCCAGCCTATGGACTGTAGCCCGCCAGGCTCCTCTGTCCATGGGAGTCTCCAGGAAAGAAAACTGGAGTGGGCTGCCATGCCCTCCTCCAGGGGATCTTCCCAACCCAGGGATCGAACCCACGTCTCCGCATCTCCTGCACTGGCAGGCGGGTTCTTTACCACTGGCGCCACCTGGGAAGCCCAGTAGCCCATTTAGCTTTCATTTAATGCCATTTGTAAAGTTCAGGCAACGCAGACCCACAGTATGCGTTTCCCAGTTCCCAGAACAACACAGATACTCGTGGAAAGGCTGAAGGCAGAGCAGAAAGGCCACATCTGTGTGGTCAGACCTGTTGAGGGGAGTTGCCACTGCCAGCACTTCAGAACTGTATGACTCGGGCAACATCCTGGCAGCTCCTTGTGTTGCAGTCTTACCAAGCAGTAGGACTTGCTGCCAGCCACGGTCCGGGACTAGACTCTTCAAGGTCGCTCACGCCGGCTTCAGTGCCCTGTGAACTCAGCCACGGTGGAGATGTTGCCATTTGGTTCTTCGTCTCGTTACGAGTCACGTTGTGTCTCCAGTAGTTACCAGCCAGCCCATTCTCTCTGTCTTCCCCTGTTCAGATCCTAAGGGGAGAGAGTCTAGTAGTCTTAGAGTTACTCCTGGACTCTCAGCAACTCTCAGCAACGCTTTTTGAGCAGACACTTGGCGTGCAGTCCAGGCTACTCTGAAGGTCACCAGCCACCTGATATACTGGCCACCCTTGGGTCACATCCTGGCCACCCCTGTCTCAAGGGGTGCTTGATGCTACTTCCTTCAACATGCTGCGGACGGTGGGGTTTTCCTTAGAAGAGGACAGTGGGCAACCAGCCCATTACAGCAGAGCTCTAACCTCCTAAAAACCGCAGTGGGCGTTTGCAAAGCACATACAGTGTATCAGATGCTGCAGTCACCCTTTAGCCTGCCTTAATTCTCTAGAGTCTCACAGCCGGAGGATGAGGGCGGTGAGGCTCTCATTATTAGTATTTACCATTTTACAGATAAAGAGCTTGCAGTGGTAAACTACTTGCTCAAAAGGTTTCGACCAGCAAGGTGTAGAGTCTTTTGACTCCAAAGACTGTGCTCTTAGTTATTAAACTATATTGTATGGAATGATCTCTCTTTCTGAGCCTCTGTTTCCTCATCTATCAAATGGGAACTACACTGCCAGGTTGCCTTTAGATTTACAAGCAACACATGTCATGCGTTTATCTCAGTAAATGACATACAGTAAACACATCTTTTGGAAACCTGTGTGAGCATTGCTCTGGTCTCTAACGAGAGCCGTGGGCTCTGACTCAGCAGTTTATTTGACCAAACCTGAGCTGTTTAGATCTCATTCCCTCCAGTCTCCTTTTTGCTTTGGTTAAACTGAAGGTTTTCACTTAATGTAAGATTCAGAGGCTTCTGTCTTAGCACTTCCTGAGGCTGGCTACTTTTATCTATTCTTATTTTTATTTCAAAATCTAGATTTATCTGTAATGCTAACTCTTGACAATAATGTTGCTTTTTTCTTCCACTTCATGAGTGGGTGTAGAGGAGTAGGCACCAAATTACTGCTTATGTTACATCTACTTTAATTTATGGTAGCACATCAGTCTTCCTGTGTATCTGAAACATTTTTAAATTAAAATTTAATCTGTTAGAAATTGTGGTAATATATATATATAACATCTATCATTTAAACCATCTTGAAGTGTACAGTTCAGTGGCGTTAAGTACATTCACCCTACCGTGAAACAGCCATTCATTTCCAGACTTTTTCATCTTCCTAAACGGAAGCTCTGTCTCCATCAAACAATAAGTCATCGTCCCCTCCTCCCCAGCCCCTGGCAGCACAATTCTTTATGTTTCTGTCAACTAACTACTCTAGGTGCCCCATTAAGTGAAATCATACAGCGTTTGTCTGTGTTTTGGATTAGCCTATTTTGCTTAGCATAGTTCTTCAAGATTCATCCATGCTGTAGCATGTCCCAGAATGTTCTTCTTTGTAAGGCTGAATAGTATTCCATGGTGTGTGTGTGTGTATACATGTACATAGTATACATGTATGGATACACATATACCTTCAGTTCATCTGTTCGTCCATCAGTGGATATTTGAATTGCTTCTACCTTTTGTTTACTCTGAATAATGCTTTCATGAACGAGGATGTGCAAATATCTCTTTGAAACTCCACCTTCAAATGTTTTGAGTGCTTATTCAGAAGTGGAATTCTGGATCTCACAGTAATTGTATGCTTCATTTTGAAGAAATGATCATGCTGTTTTCCATAGCAGCTATACCACTTGCATTCACATCAACAGGGCACAAGGATTCCAATTTCTCCACATTCTTGCCCACACTTGTTATTTCCTGGTGTTTGTTTTATTCTCAAACGTTTATTTGAGCATTCTTATACATGGTTATCAACCCATCAAGCAATCTTCACCAGATTAGAAAATGTGTTCACATAGCTCATTCCTCCAGGGATAGAGACATGAGTGAAGTTTCAAGTTGAATAGCACTGCTAAATGTTCTCAACTTTGAGAACATTTGGACCATAAAGAAGGCTGAGTGCTGAAGAACTGATGCTTCTGAACTGTGGTGCTGGAGAAGACTCTTGAAATCCCCTTGGACTGAAAGGAGATCAAACCAGTCCATCCTAAATGCAATCAACACTGAATATTCATTGGAAAGACTGATGCTAAGCTGAAGCTCCAATACTTTTGGCCACCTGATGTAAAGAACTGACTCATTGGAAAAGACTCTGATGCTGGGAAAGATTGAGGGCAGGAGAAGGGGCCTCCGGGGATGAGGTGGTTGGATGTCAGCATCGACTCAGTGGATAAGAGTTTGAGCAAACTCTGGGAGGTAGTGAAGGACAGGGGAGCCTGGGGTGTTGCAGCCCATGGGGTCGCAAAGAGTGACCCTGAACAACAACAGCAACAGTCGGATTTTACAGCTGCTGGTGTCATTTTTTTTAAGTTTTTTTCATTGCGGGTCCCACTCAGCTAGAAAGGGATGCAGCGAAATAGTTGGAGACCTCAATAATATTGGTTGAGATGAATTCAACTTTAAAATGCTCAGTGTAAAAGTATAGCTAGGACATGGAAGCAACCTAGATGTCCATCGGCAGATGAATGAATAAGAACGTCGTGGTACATATACACAGTGGAGTATTACTCAGGTATAAAAAAGAATGCATCTGAGGTAGTTCTAATGAGGTGGATGAAGCTGGAGCCTAGTATACAGAGTGAAGTAAGTCAGAAAGAAAAACACCAGTACAGTATATTAACGCATATATATGGAATTTAGAAAGATGATAATGAAAACCCTATATACAAGACAGCAAAAGAGACACAGATGTAAAGAACAGACATTTGGACTCTGGCAGAAGGCGAGGGTGGGATGATTTGAGAGAACAGCATTGAAACATGTAATATTACCATATGTGAAATAGATGACCAGTCCAAGTTCGATGCATGAAACCGGGCACTCAAAGCCGGTGCACTGGGATGACCCAGGGGGACGGGATGGGGAGGGAGAGGGGAGAGGGGGTCAGGATGGGGAGAATGCATGTACACCCATAGTTGATTCATGTCAATGCATGGCAAAAACCACCCCAATGTTGTAATTAGCTAATTAAAATAAATAAATTAAAAAAAAAATTACAAACCACTTGGAATCCCAGTGTCAACCCCTTATACATTAACTAGGAAGCAGAGTCCCTCTTGGCCTCATTGGCATCTCTCAGTCACAGAGTTCATGGCTCAGAAAAGTTGAGTGGGACAGCCCTTAATTTGTGTTTGTCTGTGACACAACTTGTGATGCTTGTACCTATTTTCTTACCAAATCTTGAGCTTCTCAGGGGAAGATTTCATCTATATTTGATCCCCTACAATTACCCACAATGTTTTACACATAAACATTCACAAGCTGTTTATTCTTCATTTGTGGGATATTAACCGACTGGCCCGAGCCTCTACAACTTCTTGGTCAGTTCTGAAAAGTTGCCCGTTGCTGCTCTGGAGGGCCCCCCTACCCCTGCGGATGGAGTTGTTGACTTGCACTTTGGCGCCCTCTAGAGGAGAGCCCTGCAGAGGCCCTCTAGGATCGTTTTCGCTTGATTTTCACAGGAAAAACAGAGGATTAAGCCCGCTTCTGTCTTGGAGTTGTCGGGGGAGTGTGTGATTTCCTCGGTTCTGTCTCGCCACAGCAAAAATTGGAAGCGACGGACGGACCAGCTTGGTTACAGCTCAGTTTTATTTGGCAAGCAAAGGAAAATCATCCTTGAGGCGTCAGGGCTGGCCGACCCATGAGAAGCGAAGCGAAGAGAGAGGCTTAATTTTGGCTCCTTTTTAAATGTTTTTTCTCCTCCCTTTGAGCCTGCTCTGTGCAAACTGGGCTAGCCAGAAGGGCTGTTTGTTTCAGCTGAGCTTCTCACTCCAGTCTTTTCCTTTGTTCTGTTTTCACAGGCTTTTTCCTTTCTTTGTCTTTGGCCACACTATTTCAGATTCCTTCCTATTCTAACCACCTAACAGAATGCATTAGGAACTAGAAGGGAAGCCTGCTGCCTCTCCCACAGCAGGCTTGGTTAGGGCCCCCAGATAGCCCCACACAGGCGGTAATAAGAAAATGTGGCTCCCGGGCGCCTGTGAAAGTGGTCGGCAAATTTTTGTGAATTGTTGCTTCTCCTTCCTCATATTTGTCTCAGGGTGTTGTTTCACTATTTTATGAGTCGGAATGCAATTAGTTACAATTAAAATCTGAATTCTCTTAAGTGTATTTGCAGCACAATTTCATCGGAGGCAATAAAAAATAAATAAGTTAGAAGGACTTTATTACTTATGTGTGTCAAATTTGGGGAGGCTCTAATAAAGTGAACTCTTCAGAGCATCCATACAACATGCGGAATCCGCAGGGGCTTGAAAGGTGCCAAATCTCAAGTTCATTTCACCTAACTGGCCACACTCTGTATAAATATGAGTCGGGACCATTTTCTAGGTAAGAATGCCTCCAGGGTCTTTCATGAGTGAAGATCTTACTCCACATTTTTCTAGGAGAGGGAGGAGTTGGTGTCTGACAAAAACGACTCTCAAACTGGTTGATACCTTTCTGTTTCCATTTCTGGGCTGTCACTGTTTACGCCATCTATTTGTATTCCAGATGCCAAATGAGTATCAGCCATCTGTCTGAGATCTAATAACGTATCTCCATTGGGTTCACGGGCACAGGAATCTGTCTTCAGCGTTTGTTGTTGCTGGACTTTGTGACCCCATGGGCTGCAGCACCCAGCCTTCCCTGTCCTCACTATCTCCCAAAGTTTGCTCAGACTCATGGCCATTGAGTTCATGATGCCATCTAACCATCTCATCCTCTGCTTCCTCCTCCTGTCCTCAAACTTTCCCAGCATCAGGGTCTTTTCCACTGAGTCAGTTCTTCACATCAGGTGGCCAAAATATTGGAGCTTCAGCTTTAGCATCAGTCCTTCCAAAGAGTATTCAGGGTTGATTTCCTTTAAGGTTCACTGATTTGATCTCCTTGCAGTCCAGGGAACTTTCAAGAGTCTTCTCCAGGACCACAATTCAAAAACATCAGTTCTTCAGTGCTCAGCCTTCCTTATGGTCCAGCTCTCACATCTGTATATAACTACTGGAAAAAACTGTAGTTTGACTATACAGACCTTTGTCAGCAAAGTGATGTCTCTGCTTTTTAATATGCTGCCTAGGTTTGTCATAGCTTTTCTTCCAAGGAGCAAGTGTCTTTTAATTTAATGTTCAGCATTACTGACATTGAAGACTTACTCTCTCCAGAAATGGTTTCCCCTTGTAAATTCTCACCTTTGTCCCATCCATTCTCTCTCTCTTCCTTTGTAACCTCACCTAGTCCTCTTGTTCCTCACTCCCTCCCACTCTTTTCTGCTCAAATTTTATTGAAAGCCTCATAATGAGGTCGAATACAAGAGAATATTGTTATAAGTCCAAGTTCGTACTGCTACCAAGAAAATGGTAGACTAATGTCCCAGAGAACTCATCTTAATCAAGTTAGAATTCATACTTCATTTTTACTTTAAAAAAATTCTCACCTTTGTCCCATCCATTCTCTCCTCTTCCTTTGTAACCTCACCTAGTCCTCTTGTTCCTCACTCCCTCCCACTCTTTTCTGCTCAAATTTTATTGAAAGCCTCATAATGAGGTCGAATACAAGAGAATATTGTTATAAGTCCAAGTTCGTACTGCTACCAAGAAAATGGTAGACTAATGTCCCAGAGAACTCATCTTAATCAAGTTAGAATTCATACTTCATTTTTACTTTAAAAAAAAAAGGAGGGGTGTGATTGTTTGTTGCAAACTATTTGGTGTCAGAATTCTCTTTTGCATCTGTCCATGAGGGTCAGGTCATGAAGTTCCTGTAGCCCCCCAACAAGACAAAGGTTATTCTCTCTTCTGCAACTTTTCATCTCTATATGAATGGAAACATGTTACACCTTTAAAGGTCACAGCCTAGAAAATGACCTATTATATTTTTAGGCTATAGGTAACATTCTCAACTTGTGGCAAAAGCAATAAGATACAAAGGTTAAAGTTTGGGGGGAAAAAAGATCCAATATAGGGAGTTGAATTTGTTCTTCCCTGTTATATAGTTTCTACTCATAGAAAGTGCATACTTCTGCACCAGCTCCTGCCAAAGTTATCAAGCACTTACCAAGTAATATGCAGGGGTTTTTTTTTGTTCCCTCTCATTTACAAACGCACAACGCTCAAAATTGACATCATCTTCTCCTTTCCATTCCCCAAATCCATGTTAAGAGGAATTACTGATTCTGCTCTCAGAACACCTTTTCATCACCTGCCATCTTTCCTTTCTCACTGACCACCCTTACTCCAGACTTTCATCACATTATGCCCAGGGCTGTGAGCTGAGTTGTGTCCACCAAAAAAATATGCTGAAGTCCTAACCCTCCATACTTGTGAAAGGACCTTATTTGGAAATATGGTATTGAAGATGCAATAAAATTAAAATGAAGTCATACCGGGCTCAGTTCAGTTCAGTCGCTCAGTCGTGTCCCACTCTTTGCAAGCCCATGAATCGCAGCACACCAGGCCTCCCTGTCCATCACCAACTCCTGGAGTTCACTCAGACTCATGTCCATCAAGTGGGTGATACTATCCAGCCATCTCATCCTCGGTCGTCCCCTTCTCTTCCTGCTCCCAATCCCTCCCAGCATCAGAGTCTTTTCCAATGAGTCAACTCTTCGCATGAGGTGGCCAAAGTACTGGAGTTTCAGCTTGCGCATCATTCCTTCCAAAGAACATCCAGGACTGATCTCCTTTAGAATGGACTGGTTGGATTTCCTTGCAGTCCAAGGGACTCTCAAGAGTCTTCTCCAACAGCACAGTTCAAAAGCATCAGTTCTTCAGCACTCAGCCTTCTTCACAGTCCAACTCTCACATCCATACATGACCACAGGAAAAACCATAGCCTTGACTAGACGGACCTTAGTCGGCAAAGTAATGTCTCTGCTTTTGAATATGCTGTCTAGGTTGGTCATAACTTTTCTTCCAAGGAGTAAGCGTCTTTTAATTTCATGGCTGCAATCACCATCTGCAGTGATTTTGAAGCCCCAAAAATAAAGTCTAACACTGTTTCCAATGTTGCCCCATCTATTTCCCATGAAGTGATGGGACGGGATGCCATGATCTTCGTTTTCTGAATGTTGAGTTTTAAGCCAACTTTTTCACTCTCCTCTTTCACTTTCATCAAGAGGCTTTTTAGTTCCTCTTCACTTTCTGCCATAAGGGTGGTGTCATCTGCATATCTGAGGTTATTGATATTTCTCCCAGCAATCTTGATTCCAGCTTGTGTTTCTTCCAGTCCAGCGTTTCTCATGATGTACTCTGCATAGAAGTTAAATAAGCAGGGTGACAATATGCAGCCTTGACATACTCCTTTTCCTACTTGGAACCAGTCTGTTGTTCCATGTCCAGTTCTAAATGTTGCTTCCTGACTTGCATATAGGTTTCTCAAGAGACAGGTCAGGTGGCCTGGTATTCCCACCTCTTTCAGAATTTTCCACAGTTGATTGTGATCCACACAGTCAAAGGCTTTGGCATAGTCAATCAAGCAGAAATAGATGTTTTTCTGGAACTCTCTTGCTTTAGGCTTAATCCAGTGACTGGTATCTTTATAAGAAAAGGGAAATTTGGACACAGAAAATAAAACAGGAAGAAGGTCATTAACAGCTGAGGCAGAGATTGCAGTGATATGTCTACAAGCCGAGAAATGTCAACAATTTTTGGTAATTAGCTGGAAGAGTGACACAGAACAGATTTTCCTTCAAGGTCTATAGAAGGAACCAACACTTTGGACACATTCCTTTAAGACTTCTAGACCCAAGGACTGTGGGACAGTATATTTTTTGTTGTTGAAAGCTGCCTGGTTTGTGGTAGTTTGTTAAGGCAGACCTCAAAAGCGAACATGCCCAGTCTGTACAGTCTCCTTCCAGTAGTGTTCCTTGCCTACAAACACCCCATATCCTCCTGTCTTTGATCATCGTGGCATCCTCCATGTTGCTTTCATGGATGTGTCTTTGCCAATCAGAGAGCTCTCAGCCATGGGAAGGGAGCCAGGAAAGTGGAAGGGAGATTCTGAGACTAGAAAGTGGTCGTCTGCACCACTGGATGCTTGGAGAAATCCATGGCGTGGCCATGGACCATAGGTTTTCACTCAGACATGCAATGGGAGACTCAAAGGACAGAGAAGCTGCTGCTGCTGCGTGGCTGACGCACACACAGCCTCACTGAGGCCTCTCTGCTGGGGTCACTACTGCGCTTACGGGGAGCAAGCTGAGGCTCTGTGGGGTAAAGCTGCCAAGCTGGTCAGGCGAGCCACAGAGTTTGAACCCAAGAGGATCAAGCTTATTTTTCCTGGCCCTACCTTGCTACTTTCTTGTCTGAGAGTCTCTTTTCCCCTCTGCACCTGATCAAAACCTGTTCATCATTCAAAATCCTGTTTAAATTTAATTTTACCTGCTAAAATTTCGCCCAAGCACCTCATCCAAAAGAGATCTGAACTAGCTCCAATGTATAAAAATTAATGATCTACAAATCACTCTATTTGGCACAATTGAGCACTTTCTGAGTTATTCTTCAATTATTGTCTTGATCACTTTGCATTTTTTTCTTTGCAGTTTTTTTTTTTCTGACATTGTTGTGAGCTCTTTGGACAGAGTCCATAGCTGATACTTCTTTGTATGCCTAGCAGGTCTCAGAACAATGCCTTGCACAATGGTGCTCCATAAACTCAGACGTCTTGGTTCTCAGTATAACCATCCGTTCTGGATTTGTTAAGCCTGTGACATAGAATGGATCCCTCAGATGTCCCCGGTCTTGGTCCCCTTGCTGTTGACATAAAGAGTTTGACCTGGCAAGTTTCAGTTTCATCCAGTCCTACTAGGCTAGGATACTGCTCCTTTGGCTCAGAGCCACGGAAGGAAGATGGGATGTGGGCTGCTTCTGATCCCATTCCCCAGCACATGGGGCCTCAGTAAGTTTCACTTGAGCCAGATTCACCAGATTGGCTGGGCAGCGGTCATGACCTTGGTGCTGGGAGGAAATGAAGGACAGGTGTGATGCTGGCGGTCTCTCTGTGTGGCCGCAGGTGTCCGCTCAACATTCTGTCTAGGACACAGGCAGGAAAATGCCAGGTGCCAGCTGGATGGATCTGTCTTCCCACACATGCCCAGAAAGACTGCCAGGATGTTAACACAGGAGTCGTGGTCCGTGGTGTTCTGCGGAATCATGCTCTGAATAGTAGCAAATGCATCTGACCTTGTTCACAACATGTTCTTGGGAAACAGGTGACATAGACAGACATAGATGTATGTGGTGTGTAGTGTGTGTGTGGTGTAGTGTGTGTGTGTGTGTGTGGTGTGTGTGTGTGTGTGTGTGTTGAGGGGTGTTGGCATGAAAACTTAAGAGAGTGGATCTGAAGCTCTGCTTTACCTTTTCTTATTGAAATAACAACCCCCCCCAACCCCATTATAATCTTATGAATACTTCTCAATCCCAGTTCATAGAAACTTCAGGTTCTACAGATGAGCAGTTTCAGGGGCAATTGAAGTTTTATAAGCTGGCAGACAAGTTTTTAAAAGTTTAAAGCATACGTTTGTAAATCCAGATGCTGATGGTTTGTGGTGGTTTAGGAAGTGAGACCATTCCCTTGCTAGGAGGAGCATCTCCCTTTACTGAACTGCGTTAACACCCCTCAGCCAGTCATACATGCCAGTGAAAACCATCTAGACATGCTGAGAACAGAATTCTCAGTTCTGGCTGTAGTTAACAACATCTGGTAGTGCCTCATATGACACCGCAGCCAGAAAAATTTGAGGGGAGAGGACAATGGAAACTTTGTCCTTAAAGAAGGATCATGATAGTTGGCAATCATGCATAATTACAGGTAGAATTTTATTTAAAAAAAACAAGTAGCAAGAGGTAGTTAATTTTTGTGGGGACTAACTTTATTTGATGCTTATTTTACTGAGACCAATCCTTCCTGGTCTCTAGAGAAGTAAATGTAAATGTGTAGCACACACTCATCATTTGTGCTGTTAGCAAAAACGTTCAAGATTTATGAATCGTTTCAGAGACAAATACTGTCAATATTACTATTTCAGAGCAATTCTATAACAGTTATAGGTATGATCATCTATTTGCAAATTTCTTAAAAAGGGGGGCAACAAAGGAACAGGTGGAGATTTGAATAGTGTATTTCTAACTTTAATTACAGGGCTTCTTCGGTGGCTAAGAATCCATCCTCCAGGGCAGGAGATGTGGATTTGATCCCCGGGTTGGGAAGCTCCCGTGGAGGAGGAAATGGCAACCCTCTCCAGTACTCTTGCCTGGAGAATCCCATGGACAGAGGAGCCTGGTGGGCTACAGTCCACGGGGTCACAAAAGAATCAGACACAACTTAGCTTCTAAACAACCAACTTTAAATACATGTTGTATTTAGAATTAAAAAGTAATACTTGGCCTATGTTTTTTGCATGTATTCAATGGGAGGCCACATTATTTTGGGCAGTGATTTTCATCCAGGGATGATTTGAGCTTGACTCATTTTCAGGGAGCATTTGGTAGTGTCTGGGGACATGTCTCCACTGTGGAGGGTCCTACCGATCTCTGGGGGTAAAAGCCAGGGTGCTGCTGAGCTCACAGGACACACTCAGGACAGTCTCCCACACCAAAAATAACCTGGCCCCAAATGTCAGAAGTGATGAGATTGAGAAGCTCTGCTCTAAGGAAAAGGAAATTCTATTTCTCTTTGATGATAACCTACCATTAACCTTTGAGCTCTACTTTGCCCAAAACAACTGAGGAGTCATTCCCTGCAAGTTAACTTCAGAAAATTCATTTCTTTCATTTCTGTTGTTAATGCAGAACAGAGAAGTTATATCCAGCCCGAGTGCCCCACCTGATGGCAGAGTGGGCAATCCACGCGCTGCTCCTCTGCCTTTCTGACATTTTGTGGGAACCACGATTAATCTTTAGTTAAAGATATTTCAGTGCTTCCCAGGAAGCACCAGTGGTAAAGAATCAGCTTGCCGATCGATGCAGGAGACATAAGAGATTTGGGTTTGATCCCTGGATCGGGAAGGTCCCCTGGAGAAGGCATGCAACCCACTCCCGTATTCCCACAGAGGAGCCTGGTGAGCTACAGTCCACAGGGTCCCAGAGAGTCAGAAACCACTGAAGGTGCTTGGCACGTATGCAGAGATGTGTCAGTGGTGGCCAGCTTTTATTCGGAAGGATGCTACCACTTGGAAGCAAGGAAAAGGAAAAAGGAGGAAGGGAAAAAAGAAAAAAAAAAGGCTATGTTTTCATTTTAAAACATCCCCAAAGCTTGATGGGGCTAGTAAAGGACATCTTTAATTATCCCAATAGCCGAAAAGATAAAGCAAATGCTACAGACACAGCCAGCTATCAAATATTATGAGGGCATCTGAGAGCACTAGAGGCTGGCGACTTAACACCACTTTTCGGGCAATCCCACTGTTCTCATCAGCTTCCCCTCTGGTCCTGCCCTCCTCTCGGAAGAAGTCCTGAAGTCTCTGATACAGCACCTGAGTACAATAAACCCAAATGTCACGCTCGTTATTTGGCAGGATTTGATTGCTTTGCCATTGCATGCTATTATTTAGAGACTATGTTGCTTCCTGGAGCCTCTTTCTTACCAGGGGGCTGGGGGCCGGGGGGAACTGAGCTAAGGGGGCTGATGGATGCTGAAGAGAAGGAAGATGTCACGTGACGTCTGATGCCCTGGGAGCCGGGAGGAGGGCTCCCTTTAGGAAAAGCGGTCCTTCCTTCCCAGCTCCTAGAAGGATCCCATTCCAGACTTCTCCTGATAAGCCCTGTTTCCTAACAGTGTGAGGTTAATGAACCTCCTTATTTTTGGCAGGATGAGTATGTGGAAAGGAGAAAAAATCCATCGGAGACAGCCCAGTTCAGAGGCTTTAATTGCTTATGTGACAATGAAGATGAAGCCCCCTCCTTTCGAAGCAGAAGGCTGCAGCCCTGTCATCCCCAATCTGGCAGCTCTTCCTCAATTCCATAAACAAGAAGGAAATTAAAATTGGATGGATTAAATAAGGGGGGTGAACTGGTACTTATTTCCTCACTAGAAATTACCATTTTTGCTCTTTTGAGTTGATAATTATCAGCACCGTAGCTTATTCACTTGTGTAATGAGGTCCTTTTACTTTTAATTAAAATTGAGATGCTTTATATTCTTTGCCTTCCCTTAAGAAAATCTTTCAAGGGTTGAAGTCCCTGATACTGGAAAGCTTTAATTACAGCGCAGAAAGAGCAGAGTGGAAAGAGCTGGAGGGGGGTTGTGGCTCTTCATTTTCCATGAATGTAATCATGGGGGAAACTCAGGCGTGCATTGTGCTAAATCACTTCAGTCGTGTCCAACTCTGTGTGACCCCATGGGCTGGAGCCCACCAGGCTCCTCCGACCATGGGATGCTCCAGGCAAGAATCCTGGAGTGGGTTGCCATTTCCTCCTCCAGGGGATCTTCCCCACCCAGGGTTCAAACCCCACATCTCCTGCATTGCCAGGAGGGTTCTTTACCACTAGTGCCACCTAGGAAGCCCAGGAACCCGGGCAGATCAGTGAATTTGTCAGTTTGCTGAAGATTACGTTTATTGGAAGCTAGAAAGCATTCCTGGGGAACCAGGCCTGTAAAGGTGGTTTCCCATCCTTTTGCCTCCTCTGCCTAATTTCAGAACCCTAGCAGATCATCACCAAATTTCACATTTTGTCCTGAAAATGTACATAAAGATTGTCATTAAAAAAAACCAAGCCACGACAGACACCCAGACTTGCACCTGTCTCCCACCAGTGCAAAATGTGTTTATATTGAACTAAGGTCCTGCCTCAGTCAGGGTTCCCCAGAGACACAGAAGCAAGAGGAGGCAGAGAGATAGATAGATGGTAGAGATATTTTAATTTACATTCTTCAAAGCTTAAAAGAGGGCTTCCCTGGTGGCTCAGTGCTTACAAATCTGCTTGCCAGTGCAGGAGACATGAGTTTTTGATCCCTGGTCTGGGAAAATCTCACATGCTGTGGAGCAGTTAAGCCCATGTGCCACAAACTACTGAACCTGTGCTCTAGAGCCAGCCAGGGGCAGCTGCTGAGCCCACACACCCCCGAGCCTGTGGTCTTCAGCAAGAGAGGACGCCTCAGTGAGAAGTCTGCACCCCCCAAGTAGAGGGTAGCCCCGCACCCACCACAGCTAAGAAAAGCCCTCAGAGCAGTGAAGACCCAGCACAGCCAAAAATAAATAAAATTAAAAAAATTTTTTAAGGCGGTATATTTTAAGAAATTCGTCTATGCAGTGTCAGGGCTAGCAAACTGAAACCCTGTAGGTTGGATGGGCAGCTGAGAAACTCAGGCAGTCTGGAGGCAGAATTGCCTCTTCCTGGGCATATCTCAGTTTTTGTTCTTAAGGATCTTCAACTAATTGGGCAAAGCCCAAATATTTTACTGAGGGCAATCCCCTTTACCTAAAATCAAATGATTGCAGATGTTCACGGCAACTGAAAATATCTTCACAGTAACACTCAGATTCGCATTTGATTAAATACTTGCTGTGCTTAGTCGCTTGAGTCGCATCCAGTCTTTGTGACCCCATGCACTGCAGCCCTCCAGACTCCTCTGTCCGTGGGATTCTCCAGGCAAGAGTACTGGAGTGGGTTGCCATGTCCCTCCAGGGGATCTTCACAGCTCAGCGATCAAACACGAGTCTCTGATGGTTCCTGCACTGGCAGACAGATTCTTTACCACTAGCCCTGCTTGGGAAGTCCCTCGGACTATATAGCATGCAGTAAATATTTTTAATATCACAAGAGAACCCAATGTCAGTCAACTTGAATCTTAAACCGTTTTCTAGCAATTATCATTTTTAAAAATTCACTCAAGAAAAATATTAAATCTGAACAGACCAAGTAAAGGTAAAATTGGTTAATATTCTTGGGATAATAACCAGCTACACCTCCAATGGACATAAGTTACTTGTTTTTCCCTTAAATTTATCTTTTAATTGGAAGAAAACTGCTTTACAATGCTGTGTTGGTTTCCGCCATTTGACATGTGAATCAGACATAATTACACCTATACTCCCTCCTTGAGCCCCTTCCCTCCTCCCATCCCAGCCCTCTAGGTCATCACAGAGCACCAGGCTGAACTCCCTATTGTATATAGCAACCTCTCACTAGTTACCTACTTTACACATGGTAGTGTATAGATGCCAAAGCTCCTGACTGTGCCAGCCTCTCTATCACCCCTGTGTCCACAGTCTGTTCTCAACATCTGCACCTCCATTCCTTCCCTGCAATTAGGTTCATCAATACCATTTTTCTAGATTCCACACATATGTGTTAATATACAGTATTTGTTTTTCTCTTTCTGACTTACTTCAGTCTGTATAATGGGCTCCACCCTTACGGCAGAAGGTGAAGAACTAAAGAGCCTCTTGATGAAAGTGAAAGAAGAGAGTGAAAAAGTTGGCTTGAAGCTCAACATTCAGACAACAAAGATCATGGCATCCAGTCCCATCACTTTATGGGAAATAAGTGGGGAAACAGTGGAAACAGTGTCACACTTTTATTTATTGGGGCTCCAAAATCACTGCAAATGGTGACTACAGCCATGAAATTAAAAGATGCTTACTCTTTGGAAGAAAAGTTATATATTTATTATATATAACCTAGATAGCATATTCAAAAGCAGAGACATTACTTTGCCGACTAAGGTCTGTCTAGTCAAGGCTATGGTTTTTCCTGTGGACATATATGGATGTGAGAGTTGGACTGTGAAGAAGGTTGAACACCAAAGAATTGATGCTTTTGAACTGTGGTATTGGAGAAGACTCTTGAGAGTCCCTTGGACTGCAAGGAGATCCAACCAGTCCATTCTGAAGGAGATCAGCCCTGAGATTTCTTTGGAAGGAATGATGCTGAAGCTGAAACTCCAGTACTTTGGCCCCCTCATGCAAAGAGTTGACTCATTGGAAAAGACCCTGATGCTGGGAGGGATTGGGGGGCAGGAGGAAAAGGGGGTGACAGAGGATGAGATGGCTGGATGGCATCATTGATTCAATGGACGTGAGTCTGAGTGAACTCCCGGAGTTGATGATGGACAGGGAGGCCTGGCGTGCTCCGATTCATAGAGCTACAAAGAGCTGGACATGGCTGAGTGACTGAACTGAACTGATAACGGGCTCCAGGTTCTTCCACCTCACTACCATTGACTCAAATGCATTCCTTTTTATGGCTGACTAATATTCCATCAGTCCACGTTTTCCTTAGCCATTCATCTGTCAACGGACGTCTAGGTTGCTTCCATCTTCTGGATATTGTTACATAGTGCTGCAAAGGAAACGACTTATTTGAGTTTCTATTATAGATAAGAAACAATTGCATTATAGTCTGTTTTCTGCAGCTTATAGAACTGTAAAACAGCTCAAAGATGTTCAAAAGCAGAGCCAGGGCAGATGGGGGCCCTAGACAGCAGAATCACTCGTGTGTTTGTCCATTTCTAAGTCTTTCCTAATGTTCCTTGACTATCTAAGCTGCATTTTACTGTTAACCTTCTTTAATTATTGACTTGGGGATAACTTTGTTTTTTTATGTTATTGATTGTCTAGCTTAATAAAATTTTTGATTTTCTTATTTTTATTTGAAATAAGAAAATCAGTGGAACAAGTGCATTGATATCAGATAGGTCTATGGGAAGTCAGGCCATACCTTTTGGCAACCCACCA
>SJYC01112891.1:0-14554 GCA_006408675.1 Madoqua kirkii
TTTATATTCTTTGCCTTCCCTTAAGAAAATCTTTCAAGGGTTGAAGTCCCTGATACTGGAAAGCTTTAATTACAGCGCAGAAAGAGCAGAGTGGAAAGAGCTGGAGGGGGGTTGTGGCTCTTCATTTTCCATGAATGTAATCATGGGGGAAACTCAGGCGTGCATTGTGCTAAATCACTTCAGTCGTGTCCAACTCTGTGTGACCCCATGGGCTGGAGCCCACCAGGCTCCTCCGACCATGGGAGCTCCAGGCAAGAATCCTGGAGTGGGTTGCCATTTCCTCCTCCAGGGGATCTTCCCCACCCAGGGTTCAAACCCCACATCTCCTGCATTGCCAGGAGGGTTCTTTACCACTAGTGCCACCTAGGAAGCCCAGGAACCCGGGCAGATCAGTGAATTTGTCAGTTTGCTGAAGATTACGTTTATTGGAAGCTAGAAAGCATTCCTGGGGAACCAGGCCTGTAAAGGTGGTTTCCCATCCTTTTGCCTCCTCTGCCTAATTTCAGAACCCTAGCAGATCATCACCAAATTTCACATTTTGTCCTGAAAATGTACATAAAGATTGTCATTAAAAAAAACCAAGCCACGACAGACACCCAGACTTGCACCTGTCTCCCACCAGTGCAAAATGTGTTTATATTGAACTAAGGTCCTGCCTCAGTCAGGGTTCCCCAGAGACACAGAAGCAAGAGGAGGCAGAGAGATAGATAGATGGTAGAGATATTTTAATTTACATTCTTCAAAGCTTAAAAGAGGGCTTCCCTGGTGGCTCAGTGCTTACAAATCTGCTTGCCAGTGCAGGAGACATGAGTTTTTGATCCCTGGTCTGGGAAAATCTCACATGCTGTGGAGCAGTTAAGCCCATGTGCCACAAACTATTGAACCTGTGCTCTAGAGCCAGCCAGGGGCAGCTGCTGAGCCCACACACCCCCGAGCCTGTGGTCTTCAGCAAGAGAGGACGCCTCAGTGAGAAGTCTGCACCCCCCAAGTAGAGGGTAGCCCCGCACCCACCACAGCTAAGAAAAGCCCTCAGAGCAGTGAAGACCCAGCACAGCCAAAAATAAATAAAATTAAAAAAATTTTTTAAGGCGGTATATTTTAAGAAATTCGTCTATGCAGTGTCAGGGCTAGCAAACTGAAACCCTGTAGGTTGGATGGGCAGCTGAGAAACTCAGGCAGTCTGGAGGCAGAATTGCCTCTTCCTGGGCATATCTCAGTTTTTGTTCTTAAGGATCTTCAACTAATTGGGCAAAGCCCAAATATTTTCTGAGGGCAATCCCCTTTACCTAAAATCAAATGATTGCAGATGTTCACGGCAACTGAAAATATCTTCACAGTAACACTCAGATTCGCATTTGATTAAATACTTGCTGTGCTTAGTCGCTTGAGTCGCATCCAGTCTTTGTGACCCCATGCACTGCAGCCCTCCAGACTCCTCTGTCCGTGGGATTCTCCAGGCAAGAGTACTGGAGTGGGTTGCCATGTCCCTCCAGGGGATCTTCACAGCTCAGCGATCAAACACGAGTCTCTGATGGTTCCTGCACTGGCAGACAGATTCTTTACCACTAGCCCTGCTTGGGAAGTCCCTCGGACTATATAGCATGCAGTAAATATTTTTAATATCACAAGAGAACCCAATGTCAGTCAACTTGAATCTTAAACCGTTTTCTAGCAATTATCATTTTTAAAAATTCACTCAAGAAAAATATTAAATCTGAACAGACCAAGTAAAGGTAAAATTGGTTAATATTCTTGGGATAATAACCAGCTACACCTCCAATGGACATAAGTTACTTGTTTTTCCCTTAAATTTATCTTTTAATTGGAAGAAAACTGCTTTACAATGCTGTGTTGGTTTCCGCCATTTGACATGTGAATCAGACATAATTACACCTATACTCCCTCCTTGAGCCCCTTCCCTCCTCCCATCCCAGCCCTCTAGGTCATCACAGAGCACCAGGCTGAACTCCCTATTGTATATAGCAACCTCTCACTAGTTACCTACTTTACACATGGTAGTGTATAGATGCCAAAGCTCCTGACTGTGCCAGCCTCTCTATCACCCCTGTGTCCACAGTCTGTTCTCAACATCTGCACCTCCATTCCTTCCCTGCAATTAGGTTCATCAATACCATTTTTCTAGATTCCACACATATGTGTTAATATACAGTATTTGTTTTTCTCTTTCTGACTTACTTCAGTCTGTATAATGGGCTCCACCCTTACGGCAGAAGGTGAAGAACTAAAGAGCCTCTTGATGAAAGTGAAAGAAGAGAGTGAAAAAGTTGGCTTGAAGCTCAACATTCAGACAACAAAGATCATGGCATCCAGTCCCATCACTTTATGGGAAATAAGTGGGGAAACAGTGGAAACAGTGTCACACTTTTATTTATTGGGGCTCCAAAATCACTGCAAATGGTGACTACAGCCATGAAATTAAAAGATGCTTACTCTTTGGAAGAAAAGTTATATATTTATTATATATAACCTAGATAGCATATTCAAAAGCAGAGACATTACTTTGCCGACTAAGGTCTGTCTAGTCAAGGCTATGGTTTTTCCTGTGGACATATATGGATGTGAGAGTTGGACTGTGAAGAAGGTTGAACACCAAAGAATTGATGCTTTTGAACTGTGGTATTGGAGAAGACTCTTGAGAGTCCCTTGGACTGCAAGGAGATCCAACCAGTCCATTCTGAAGGAGATCAGCCCTGAGATTTCTTTGGAAGGAATGATGCTGAAGCTGAAACTCCAGTACTTTGGCCCCCTCATGCAAAGAGTTGACTCATTGGAAAAGACCCTGATGCTGGGAGGGATTGGGGGGCAGGAGGAAAAGGGGGTGACAGAGGATGAGATGGCTGGATGGCATCATTGATTCAATGGACGTGAGTCTGAGTGAACTCCCGGAGTTGATGATGGACAGGGAGGCCTGGCGTGCTCCGATTCATAGAGCTACAAAGAGCTGGACATGGCTGAGTGACTGAACTGAACTGATAACGGGCTCCAGGTTCTTCCACCTCACTACCATTGACTCAAATGCATTCCTTTTTATGGCTGACTAATATTCCATCAGTCCACGTTTTCCTTAGCCATTCATCTGTCAACGGACGTCTAGGTTGCTTCCATCTTCTGGATATTGTTACATAGTGCTGCAAAGGAAACGACTTATTTGAGTTTCTATTATAGATAAGAAACAATTGCATTATAGTCTGTTTTCTGCAGCTTATAGAACTGTAAAACAGCTCAAAGATGTTCAAAAGCAGAGCCAGGGCAGATGGGGGCCCTAGACAGCAGAATCACTCGTGTGTTTGTCCATTTCTAAGTCTTTCCTAATGTTCCTTGACTATCTAAGCTGCATTTTACTGTTAACCTTCTTTAATTATTGACTTGGGGATAACTTTGTTTTTTTATGTTATTGATTGTCTAGCTTAATAAAATTTTTGATTTTCTTATTTTTATTTGAAATAAGAAAATCAGTGGAACAAGTGCATTGATATCAGATAGGTCTATGGGAAGTCAGGCCATACCTTTTGGCAACCCACCAGTTTAGCTCAATTGCTTGTAAAATGCTTTTTGCAAGATGTATTGAGACAGCCTCAGCTAAATAAACCATCTTCTTTTCAGACAACATAAGGTTTCAAAGCAACATTTAAACAAAATCCAGTTGACCTTGAACAGCACAGGTTTGAACTGCACAGGTTTGAACTGCATGGGGCTACCTACATGCAGATTTTTTTCAATAGTGAATACTACAGGATAATCTGTTAGTCGAACTCATGGTTGAGAAACTGTGGATGTGGAGGAACCTCGGGTATGGTCAGCCAATTATAAGTTACAAGGTGGTTTGAACAGCATGGAAGGTTGGTGCTCCTAACCCCTGCATGACTGAAGGGTTAATGTAAGACTTTTTGTCCCAACGTTTAAAATACAGCCTTTCTCCCAGCCCATCTTACTCTCAAATCAAGCCTTTGTTACTCTTGAAGTAGAACTGAATGTTCACATGTGAGAGCATTCCCTATGGGTTAGAGTTCCATATGTAAGAATCTCATCTTTTATGAAATGCAAACATTCCTTGATTGCCACGGCAAAGTCATCAGCTCTGCTATTTGCCTCATGCTTTCGAGGGAAAAGTGGCTGAGGCCAGATATCTGAGACTGCAGGAGGCAGGGCCTGAGGTGGAGGAGGTTGGAAGGACAGGTACCCCCACTGAGGAATGGTGCATCAGAGAACCAAGAGCATCGCCCAAGGAAATGGGGCCTGGGGTTTGAGATAGTTCGCCAGGAGAAAGCAGGGACTCCGGAAAGAGACAGGTAGATGCTAAGGACAGCACTCATCTCTGCGTCTGTTCCCAGAATGATCAGAGATCGACAGGGTGATCCAATTCCCTATTTCAAATGCCAAAGGCAAAGAAGGAATGCTTGGGGCTGGCCTCACCTACGCTGTTTGTTTAGATGCAGGACGTCAGTTCTCTGGGCCATGGACCTTGTATAGAGCAGGCAGCATTTTCTGCCTGCCAGCTCCGCACCCTTGCAACAGGCTGTGAGCATCAGAGAACTGCCTTCTTGTAACAAAATCAGCCCTTTAAACCACTCAGAAGACTTACGATAAGGATCACTACCCAGGTTAATTTGCTGCCAAATAAAGAATCAGATGCTAAGATAAATAAGAAAGAACAGCCAGATGGTGGAGTTTGAAGGGAAAAAGTGCATGAGTTTCCCTTTATTTTTTGTTTTGGTATTTTCAGTTGAATTAGTGTGGTGGATCTTTTATAAGTTGCTATGTGCTGAATTGTCACTAACTGCGCTCATTATACTGATATTTCTACTTGGGGTGGTGAGGGGCTCTCTGAACAGCCAGCCCACTGTCAGGACAGCGTGATGGTGTCATACAGTTCTCCAGGCAGCTTCCCCATGTTGCTCTAGGTCTGGGGTGTTCCCTTTATCCAGGGGCAGTAAGTGAAGGCCTTTGGATTGGCTTCATAATGGGACAGACACATCGCAAAATAGAAATTCGGGTACCTGCTTTAAAAAGCAGGAAGACTTTCATGACAGAGACAGCGGATAATTGGGCCACATGGGGAGCTCCCCTGAGAACAGGGCCCTGGGTGATTCAGGCGTCACAGATTCATGAGACTGGCACTGGTGGTACCAGTGAGGAACAGCAAATTCTTTCTCACTATCGAGTTAGCAGTCATGCCAGAGAGCCGGGGTTTACAATTTAGTGGCCAATTAAATACTCTGGACTGGAAAGATGACTCATATAAGTTGTGCTTCTAGAGGAAAACTGTCTCTTTGTAAAAGAAGGCTTCAACCCTGAATTTCTTGGGATTTATGGCAGATTCATGTTGATGTATGGCAAAACCAATACAATATTGTAAAATAATTAGCCTCCAATTAAAATAAATCTATATTTTAAATAAATAAATAGTGTTCATCACTAAAAAAAAAAAGATGATTCAAATTACTTTGTAATTACATTCCTTGGGGATCCATGGGGATCTCTCTTGGAAAAGTTTTTCTACTTCCTTTCATTTAGAGTCCATCTACTTTCATACATTTATAGTCATGTCATAGGTTATTTGGGTAACAACCCAAGCATTGCAACATTTCAGGGTTCCAATTGTGTTAGAGTTTATGAATCTGTCAACATAAAGCAATCACTTCTACTGAGAGTATTTAACTTTTGACGCAGGGTTTCTCAAACTGGGTTCTGTAGAAGTGCTCTTGGGTGCCCTAACTTTCAAGTTTGCTTTATGTCTTAGTCAAGCTGTGACCCAAAGATTTAGAAGCCACAGTAATTAATGAGAAGGTCTGTGCCCTTTCTAATGACCATACGATAATCAAATGCTGAAAAAACAGTTGAGGAAAAGGAAAATGGCAATCTTCATGCAGATAAAATTTGCCCTACTGGTTAAAAAACATCGAAGTCATCAAATATTGAGAAAAAAACAGTGTTACCAACAACAAGAGCAGTTCTGAGTGTTCATTGCGTGACGTACACTTTCGGTGCGTTTTTCAGTCCTCTGAGTTGGGTCCTGATTGAGCCCCTGTTTTGCAGATGCAGAAACTGAGTCAGACCCAGGTATCCAGCAGCAGGGGCGGAAATCAAAGTTCAGGCTCCAGAATCTGATTCTAAAGCCAGGGTCTCTCCCACCAATGGCATTTCTTCACACACTTGGGCTAGGAAACCTTTATACGTGAAAGTCTGTGTCATTGTAAGCTTTTACAGGATCTGCCTTTCTGCAGAATTTAGGGAGACATGACTGGTTTAAAATGCAGACGTTATTGTTATTCAAGATTAGGAATCCAGAGATAACCGCCACTGAAGAGAGAGTTTGTTTCTCACAGTTACCGAGAGATGGGGCCACGTGGGAGGCACCAGGGTGAGTCAGGAGGCAGAGAGGAAGGGAGCAAAATGTGGGTAAAAGCCTTCATTGTGGTCTTTGTGGGAAGGGAAGGATGAGACATAGCAAGTGGGCAGAGGATTAACCCATCTGAGAAATTTCAGTGGTCTCCAAAGCATAAGGACTGTCTCAGATGGCCTTGTAGCTGGCCCCTAAGTGATTAGGGCCAGGGAAGAGTGCCTGGCCTGTGGGAGGTGGTTAAGGCATGGGCTCTGGGTCTGTTGATTTGCGTATGTAAGGTATGCTTGTGGGTGAATCATTCACTGTCTGTGGAAATTGGCTTGCCTCTGGGAGGAGCAGTCTTTGTTAGCCAGGCCCCAGATGTAAAGCATAAGAATATAAAGCATGCTAATACAAGGACCTGGAAGACCCAAGCAGACAAGAGACCCAGAGCTGCTGTCTGGTCTAAAGTGTCGCCTCCTGGGAGCAATGTCCTCTCCTTTAAGAGAAGATAATACATCTTTGAAGAATGATGAGAAAGCAATAATGCAAAAATGTACTTGCTGCTCATGGAGACAGACCGATTCATCAGAGCTGCAACCACAGAGCCCAAGAATGTGGACCTGAGAATAAATGGCACTAGGAAAAAAGCGAATGTGACACTTGGTGATCGCAAGCAATCCCAGTTATTGCTTCTTGGGAATTAGGCAGAGAATATAAGCAATGTAACATTTTTTTCAAATGCATATTTCTTTTGATTTCCTCTTCTCACTTTGCTCATCTCTCAAGGTCAATAAACAGAATTAGTGTTGATGAGCTTAGGGTTCCTCAAGTCCCACATCAGAGGTCTCACTCAACCAGTCCCTACCTGCCACCTGCTCTTGGGTCGCTAGTCTCCAAGCTGGACTTCCAGTTTCCCTCCTATTTCTGCTGGGAATCTGGGAGTCCAGGGGACTGCGGACTGAACGCATCAAGATTTCTGGGTTCCCTGATTGCATCCACCCAGAAGACTGAAGGGCAGGCAATTGCTGACCTTGGCCCCTGTCCTAACCCCTGTGCTCCTTCAAGGGTCAATGATGATGCTCGGAGCTGAGGCTCTCAGACTTTGGTGAGCAGCTTATGGACTAAGAGGTTTCCTCTGGCTCCATTTTCCTAAAGTGCAGAGAACCCAGGCTCTCACATCCCAACAGTCTGATTGGACCCCTTTCTTCAGGAAGGAGAGCTGACCCCCTACTCACCTATAGGCAGCTACATACCCCTTTGAGCTCAAAGTTGCTCAGCTGGCTTTATAAAGTCAAGGTGATGTTCCACTATCAGTCTTGCTAGAACAGATTAAAAAAAAAACACACACAGAAAAAACTCATTCTTCCCCTAGAGCATGGTCCTACAGGTATATTCTGAAAGTTGCAATCATTTTCCTCACCTCTTTCTACTCCCAGCACAAATATTCTCAAATAGAACTTTAGGTCAAGGTTAAGGTCATTTGGGCTTCCCTTGTGCCTCAGATGCTAAAGAATCCATCTGCAATGTGGGAGACCTGGATTCGATCCCTGGGTTGGGGAGATCCCCTGGAGAAGGGAAAGGCTACCCAGTCCAGTATTCTGGCCTGGAGAATTCTATTCTCTATAGACCACAGGGTTGCAAAGAGTCGCACACAGCTGAGCGCCTTTCGCTGTCACTAAGGCCATTTTGTTCTCTGCACACGTCTTGTCATTTTGGCTGCAGGCTCTTTGATACTTAAGCCCACTTGTGAGTAGACATACGGTCTGTCTTTCCAGTGTTGGCAGTTAGAGCTTTATGATGGGTTAGCAGAAGTAACGCATTTCATTCCTAATTCTTGTATTCACTCTGTAATTCTCAGTCAGACACTGTGATGGTCTTTTAAAAAATATTTATTTACTTAGCTGCATCGGATTTCAGTTGCAGCACGTGGGATCTGCGTAGCATTATGCGGAATCTTATGCTGTAGCCCAGGGGCTCCTCCATAGCACGTGGACTCGGAAGCTGCAGGGCATGGGTTTAGTTTCTCTGCAGCATGTAGGATCTTAGTTTCCCAACCAGGGATAGAACTTGAGTTCCCTGCATGACAAGGCAGATTTTTAACCACTGGACCACCAGGGAAGTTCCTCTGTGGTGGTCTTGATCAGAGCTCAGCAAATTATAGCCCATGGAGCAAATCTGGCTTGTTGCTTACTTTTTATGATGCAGGAATGTCCTTAAAAGTCTAACGGGAACACAGCTATGCTCATTTATCTGCTTATTTTCTATGACTGCGTTCAGGCTCCAGTTGGAGAGCTGAGTAGTTGCAGTATAAAATGTGTAGCCCACAGAACCTACCGTCTTTACCAGCTGGCCCTTTGCAGGAAACGTCAGCGAGCGGCAGCCTAGAAGATGGGAGCTTCAGTTTCTGGCCCCAGTGCTTATCAGGAGAGTGACGCTGAGATGGTAACTTAACCTTCTTTCGCTTTAGCTGTGACAGCTGTCAATTAGTCATAGAAATACCTACCTTAGGGATGTGTAAGAAAAAAACCATCAGTCTTAGAGTTCTCAGTAGTGTCTTGCACCTGAGAAGTGCTCCGTGTAGAAATGAGCTATTGACATACAAATAGTGTGTCAGTGGGATCATAAGGTGAAAAAAAATGGCTGACTTTGGATAACCTTTCGAACATCTCCGTTCTCACAGATATCCTGGTTATATAATCTCTGCACAGACAGAATCTGTGCCCTGAGGTTTTCCTGTCTAGGTCTTATCTAAATATGTCTGTCACATGTATAGATGATGAAACAATGCCTTTAACCTTGATCAAGATCATGCATTTCCAAGCACTCTGAGTTGATCGTCAATATTACATACACTAAGCACAATGTTTGACAAATGCTTTGCTAATGTCACAAAGAGTGGCATGTGGCAGGTAGACAAGAAGAATCATTTGGGAAGAAGCCAGGAACTCTTAAAATGAAAGAAGCAATTAAAATGTAGTTTTCTGATAAGTTCAAGTTTAATCTGTCTTCTGTTCTTTATCATGGGCCAGATCCATTCTCTCTTAATTGAGGAGGTTAAATGATAGTTCTCATAAACAAAAGTTCCAGAGTCTGGGAAAATCGTACACGTTACCTAATTTTAAGCCTTATTTTGGGCTTCCTGTGTCCCCATGCTTCTGAATGATAAATAACAGAACAATGCTATTGACATTTACAGAATATTCTATTGAAAGCAGAATACACATTGTTTTCAAGTTCACGTGAAACATTCTCCACACGCTGAACCGCAAAGCAAACCTTAGCAAATTTAAGAAAACGAAAATCTGTATCAAGCATCTTTTCTGACCACAACACTATGAGGGTAGAAATCAACAACAGGAAAAAAAAAAAACCCTGCAAAACACACAAACATGTGGAGGCTAAACAATATGGTCCTAAACAACCAGTGAACCACTGAAGAAATCAAAGAGGAAATTAACAAAAAACCTAAAGACAAATGAAAATGAAAACATGATGATTCAAAGTCTACGGGACACACATATACAAAATACAAAATCTACAGGATACAACCAAGGCAGTTCTAAGGGGGAAGTTTATAGCAATATAAGCTCACCATGCGAAATAAGAAAAAAAAATCTCAAATAAATACCATAATCTTACATTTAAAGTAACTAGAGACAGAACAAATAAAACCCAAAGTTAGGATTAAAAACTTTTCATCGAAACATCAACCTATCAAAGAATCGACAAAAAAGCACTGGAGTCTTTACATCCTTGCCAGGTGGTCATAGTGCTGCGTGAACAGGATGCCTTGGCTCTCTCCTCCCACCTTCCCTTGGGGGTGGGAGATGCTTCTCGTGGCCTCACAGGGAGATGGGGTGGTGTTGTGGTCATGCTGACTGGGAGAGCAGAGACTCTGAGCTCTTTCGTTGGCTTGGCCACGTGGCCCTAGACTATTGAATCATCCTCTCTAGGGAATGTATTCCTGAAATGGTTCATTTTATGTGTCAACTTGGAGGGCATGTTTGGATGAGATGAACAGTTAAATTGGTGAACTTGAGGGTAAGCAGATTGCTGTCCATAATGTGTGTGGGCCTCACCAATCAATTGAAGACTTGAATAGAACAGAAAGACGGATCTCTCTCAGCAAGACGGAATTCTCTGGCAGAACGCTTTCACACTTCATCTGCACTTTCAGCTCTCCTGCGTCCCACACTGCAGTCATAGACTTGCCAGCCTCCATATTTGCCCAGGGCAATTCCTTAAAATGTCTTTCTCTCTTTCCCCTCAATATCTGTCTGTCTGCCTCTGTATCTTTGTTTTTCTCTGTGTATATCTATCAATATCTACCTATATAGATATTGTTGTTGTTGTTCATTTGCTAAGTCATGTCTAGCTCTTTGCAACCCCTGGACTGCAGCATGCCAGGCTTCTCGTCCTTCACTATCTCATGGAATTTGCTCAGATTCATGTCCATTAAGTTGGTGATGCTATCTAACCATCTCATTCTCTGCTGCCCCCTTCTCTTTTTGCCTTTCCCAACATCAGGGTCCTTTCCACTGAGTCGGCCAAAGTATTGGAGCTTCAGCTTCAGCATCAGTCCTTCCAATGAATATTTAGAGTTGATTTCATTTAGGGTTGACTGGTCTGATCTCTTTGCAGTCTGAGTGATTCTCAAGAGTCTTTTCCAGCACTGCAGTTTGAAAGCATTGATTCTTCAGCGCTCAGCCTTCTTTATGGTCCAACTCTCATATCTGTACATGATATAGATTATATCTTATATCCACCTATGTAGTGATGCACCTATCTCTATGTAGATATATAGGGATATCCTATTGAGAAAACCCTAATACAATTTCATTTATAAAATAGCACTTCAAAAAAGACCATCTTAAATAAAAAGTTACGATGGATGCCCAGAGTTCAGTCATTGACCACCACATGTAAATGTCCTTTACCTCAAATGTGTGGCTTGGCTTCCCTTCCTTACACAGTAAAAGACCTTCTCAACACTGGAAAGATTGAAAGCGTAAGTCCTGGAGATAGATTTGGCTCAATAGATCTAAACCTGAACTCTGCCACTTGGGAGCTTTGTGGGCAAACTACTTAACCACTCTAGACTTCAATTCCCTTGTCTGTAAAATGGGAATAATAAAAATGACTACATTGTAAGAATATTATGAGAAATAATGAGTTAATACAAGTACTTTAATACAAAGTTTCTGGCACTCAGTAATTGCTTGTCTCAGTTAAGATAGACCTCACTGCAGTGACGACTATTTTTTTTCTTGGAACTTGTTGGCTGGAAATACTCAAGTAGTCAAGTGGGGCCTTAAGGGAAGCAGGAAAAAAGTCAGTGATATGTCTGGAAGGGAGACAAATGAAGTAATTGGAGGACAGAATTAATATCTTTCACAGTTATTATTAATAGCATGTATTTATTCATGTCTATACATATTTAATTAGTATTATGACGTATGGAATCAACTTCACTTTTCTTCCTTGCTCAGGGCAAAAGACTTAGCATTAGATTGATGCTTTCTGCAGCAAGCATATTCTCCATCTTACTTAGCAGAGATAAGTATGCTTATTAGAGATGGTACAGCTCCTCCAATAGTTACAGCCCTGAGCTATGAGATCATTAGTCGCCAAGAAGATGAGCAGTTTAGCATCTTGAGCTGATACTAAGAAGCTTTCACATGGAAGCAATTACACCCTTGGTGGTGAGGGGGGAAGAGTTAACATGCAAATATGCAACTGTTTACTAGCTCTTGGAGGTCAAGTCTCCTGCATTTCATTCTGAACTTCTTGCTCAATGTCTTTCAAACCTCCCCTGCTAATTTTGGCTCCTCAGAAATAATTCCACCAAGGCAAAAAATTGGCAGTCAAATAAGTTTCATTGGCCATTAGATGACAGTATTTCTTAACTTGTAACTTTCCATTGCTCTCTGTTCTCCACTGACTTTCTATTCTTCACTATATTACCTGAGTAGCTCATAGCATTGACCTTGACACATGATATACATTCACTTATCAAGGGTCAGTCCGTTAGGTGGATTCCTCCCAGGGAATCAGCTGTGTTAATCAACTTCAGAATGTTATACATGGACACAGTATATTTAAGAAACTTCTAAAAACACGTGCACAGAGAAACTGCTACTCAGGGAGGGACATACAAAATAGGTTTTCTCTTTATTTTCAGAGGAATTCCCCTTAAGAGTTTAGGTATATTTAGGTAAGTGGTCTCTGTCCTTAACAACCTTGACATTTTTGAATTTTCCTTTCGACTTTCTCAGTGTCTTACGAGTGTGACTAGCTGTGCCTCTTGGAAGGCTCACTGGTTCTGAAGGGAGGAGGAAAGGAATCCAGTTAAGCATTCAGTCAACCTGTATAGAATGCCTACTACATGCTACATGGAAATTTAAGCAACGGGACACAGTGGCGAACTTGCTGACCAAGCCATCTTGTGAACATTCTGGTGGAGAACATAGATAATCCCAAAGAAATTTGGTAAACAGATCTTCCCATTGAAATGAGAACGCTTTGGGTGTGAAAGAGTAAGATTCAGCATATATTTTGGAGGAAAATCCAACCGGATGTTTTGCTGGATTGAATGTGGGATGTACAGAGAAAAGTGAGGAGTCAGGATGAATCCCAAATTTTTGTTTTTTGCAACTGGGTAAATGTTAGCTAAAGAGGATGGGTAACTATATCACTGAGGGTTTTCATGCAGAAAAAAAAAAAGAAATTACTCCAGGTGTCTTGAGTTGCAAGAGGCTTGATAGAAGGAACTGAGAGCTTCCAGAAACCTCGGAAGAGCTGAGGAAACACAAGTCAGGGAGGCGACCAGCAGTGTTCAGTTCTGCCACCACTGTCTGGTCCACTGAATTTAGGAGCAGGTGCCTCCCACCAGATATTAGGAAACTACAGGAAACTGAGATGGTGGTTGCAGCTGCCCCTGAGAGCAATAGTCTCAATGGACCTCCCAGAGGTCACTGAAGAAAACTTGTCTGCCAGAGCTCCAGTGTCCAACAGTGATGCACATGGGATAAGAATATATAATTTTTCTCCTCTCCCTTTAAAATCTCACACTGCTGCTGCTGCTAAGTCACTTCAGTTGTGTTCAACTCTATGCGACCCCATAGATGGCAGCCCACCAGGATCCCATGTCCCTGGGATTCTCCAGGCAAGAACATTGGGTGGGTTGCCATTTCCTTCTCCCATGCATGAAAATGAAAAGTGAAAGTGAGGTCACTCAGGTGTGTCCGACTCTTAGCAACCCTATGGACTGCAGCCTACCAGGCTCCTCCATCCATGGGATTTTCCAGGCAAGAGTACTGGAGTGGGGTGCCACTGCCTTCTCCCAAAATCTCACACTAGTCCATTTCATTAGCAGAACACAGCAGTAACCGGAAACGGAAAGACAGGTGAAACTGGGAGATTAAGTTTCCAGCCTTTTAGCTGATTGCCAGAAGGAAGCATCCAGGAGACCTGTGTATCCAGCTGCCGAGAGCTCAGGGGAAAGGTGAGGTTGGAAATATAAACTGGAGCCATCAGCATACAGATGGCAACTCAAGGAAGGCAACTGGAGAATATTACCTAGGGAATAAATAGAGACTGAGCCGAGGTCCGAGAACAGAGTTCTGTATACTTTTGGGAAACTGGGAATCGATGGCACTTGAGAAATGCTCTAGAATAAAGATGGTTGAAATCGGGATCCTGAAGTAAGCTTGAATGGCTTAAGGAATTCACTCAAGACTAGGGGAGTGTTAGGGATAGTTAGGGAGCTGGAGACTGAGAAGTACACAGTGCTGTATTTAAAATGGACAAGGACTTCCCCGGCAGCCCAGTGGTTATGAACCTGCCTGCCAATGCAGGAGACGGCTGTGATCCCTGGTCAAGGAACTGAGAAAAGTGGCTTCCCAGGTGGCTCTAGTGTTACAGAATCCGCCTGCCAATACAGGGGACAAAAGAGATGCAGGTTTGATCCCTTGGTGGGGAAGATCCCCTGGAGAAGTAAATGGCACCCTACTCCAGCATTCCTGCCTGGAAAATTCCACGGGCAGAGAAGCCTGGTGGGCTATAGTCCACCAAGCCCCAAAGAATCAGACATGACTGAGCAACTGAGCACATCACACAGAGGGAACTGAGATCCCATCTGCCCCAGGGCATCTAAGCCCGGGTGCCACAACTAGAGAGATGCCCGCACATTGCAACAAAGAGCCCACA
>SJYC01112895.1:0-38419 GCA_006408675.1 Madoqua kirkii
TTGGATGGCACCACCAATTCAATGGACATGAGTTTGGGTAAACTCTGGGAGTTGGTGATAGACAGGGAGGCATGGCATGCTGCAGTCCATGGTGTTGCAAAGAGTCAGACATGACTGAGCGACTGAACCGATCTGAACTGAGAGTGTGGAGAAACCAAAGCTTTTGTAAATTGCTGGTGAGAATGCAACACAGTGTGGCTGTTGTGGAAAAGGTGGCAATTCCTTAAACTTAAAGAATTGCCGAATAACTCAGCAATTCAAAGTAATTTAAAATAGTTGAAAACAAAGACTCAGACACTTGTACACCAGTGTTCGTGGTGGCCTTATTCACAATAGCCAAAAGGTGGGAACAACTCAAATGTCTCTCAACAGAAGAGACATGGATAAACATAATATGGTATATTCATATGAAGTGAAGTGAAGTGAAAGTCTCTCAGTTGTGTCGGACTCTTTGCGACCCCTTGGGAATACAGTTCGTGGAATTCTCCAGGCCAGAATACTAGAGTGAGTAGCCTTTCCCTTCTCTAGGGCATCTTCCCAACCCAGGGATCAAACTCACGTCCCCTGCATTGCAGGTGGATACTATACCAGCTGAGCCACAAGGGAAGCCCAAGAATACTGGAGTGGATAGCCTATCCCTTCTCCAGTGGATTTTCCTGACCTGGGAATCGAACCAGGGTCTCCTTCATTGCAGGTGGATAGTTTACCAACTGAGTTATCAGGGAACCCTATAATAGAATATTATTTAGCCATAAAAAGGATGAAGTTCTGATACATGTTACAACATGGATAAACCTTGAAAACATTATGTTAAGTTAAATAAGCCAGACACAAAAGGAGAAATACTGTACGATTCCACTTACATAGAACATCTAGAATAGCAAATTCACAGAACTAGAAAGCAGATTAGATGGTATGAGGGGTTGGCGGAAGAGGGAGTGAAGAGTTACTGCTTAATGGGTACAGTTTCTCTTTCTGATGATTAAAAATTTTGAAAATAGATTGTGGTGATGATTGCAAAATACTGTGAATTTAATGCCACCAAAATGTACAATAAAAAAAATGGTGTTATATGTTGCATGTATTTTACCACAAAGTAAAAAAGAAAAAATTCACATTTTCAACATTACCCACCACATTTTATAGCCCCTATAATATTCATAAATCTAACTATAGTACAGTCCAGGTGTCTCTCTAATATAGACACTATATTATATACAAAAGCTGAATATCTTTCTCTGATGATGTCTTTGACTAAGAGTCCCCTGTTTGCTCTGGGATCCAGAATTTACATGTCAGCTTCTGAATTTAGGTTTTCTGTCCTTTCTGCCGAGGAATCCTCACTGAATGTCGACTCAAAAAGAACAAGGACAGACTTCTTGAAAACTTTTCTGAAGTTCTCCCCAATAAAGAGATAGAGTGTGGGAGAAAACACAGTATTGAAGGTAGTAGTTAGCACTGTGAGTAAGATAGTCAGCTGGAAAAACAGAGATCTGTTTTCAGTGAGAAGTAAGCCTTGGTATACATGATAGGGCATCCAGCACACAACGAAGGAGATAACGGCTGTCACCATGACTTTGAAGGGCTTGCTGGATTTCAACAGTCCCCTCTCTTTCATCTTTTTGGCTACTCTTTGATAAAAAAGGTGATGATGAGGAAAGGCAGAAGGAAGCCCAGCAAGAAGCGGCTGCTGAAACAGGCTACGTGAATCCATTTCCTTAGTGTCTGCATCTTTTTGCTCTCCCAGTTAGTAGACACAGCATAGTTGTTTTGGCAGGTCACCGTTCCTCTATGGTCATCATGTGTCTCCCTGAAAACCACATAGGGCATGCCAAGGGCAGCAGCAAAGATCCAGACTCCCAAGATGATGCTGGAAGCCCAGCGTGGGGTTCGATGCAGTTGTGACCACACCGGGTGAAAAGTGAGAAGGTAACGATCAACACTGATGGCCGAGAGGAAGAAGACAGAGGCGAACATTGCTGCATACAAAATGCTGTTGAAGATCTTGCACGTGGCCCTTCCAAAGCTCCAGTGATTGTCTTGAAGGTGAGAGATGGCCAAAAATGGCAAAAATAATATTGAAATAAAATAGGAGAGAATGAGATGAAAATATAAGAGAGTATTGACAGTCTTTTTCATTTTGAATTTTAGCACCCATAGATAGAGACCGTTGGTGATAGTGCCAATTAAAAATGACATAAACAGAAGAGCTACAACAATCACTTTTGAGACAGAAGTTGGAATGTGAATTCTGTTTCTTATTAAAGTAGAGTCATTGCGCAGGTAATCAGTAGAGTTGGTCAGGTCCATAATTGGAATGAGCAACTGGAAATGACAACAAAAAAGAAGCAAAGGAGATGATTAAACATGGAAATCAAAACAGTAATTTTTTCATGTTAATATTCAAAAAGGCAATGTTTTTAAAATGACAATATTTCTGCAATAATACAAATCAGATATTTTTCTTTATTTTTGTATAAGGAATTAGGATCAGATTAATTTGAGCACCAAATATAGAAACACTATAGATACAGTGAATTAATGTGAAACAGAAATAACATTTGGAACATTTTTACTTTGTTAAGTGATTTAGGTAGCTAAAAGTGTTTTAATTAAGTATTAGCCAGAAGTCTGACCCTTCTTGATGGGCACAGGTTCTTGATAAGGCAATGTAAAAACAGTTTTACTTGACTAGGACTTGGTTAGGGTAATGTCGCTAATGAAACTGAATAACAAAAATAACGATGGCTGGAGATTGGTAATCATGTTGGAGCTTTAGTTAGACTTCTCCGAGGAGTTAATTATATATAACAAATGTTATTAGCTATTAATAGTATCTAACACTCAGTTCATATGGGAGCTCTCTGGCATGTGAGATCATGAAGTATCTTCCAAAATCAATGAAAGAGGAGGGTGTATTGTAGAACCTCATAGCTGTTCTTTCTTACTTGGAGAGGAGAGAGAAGTCAAGGAACTTATATTTATCCAATACTTGTTGTATGCAAGGAGTTTTATATAAAAATAATTTCTTTTTTTCCCATATGAAGGCAAATATTTAAACAGAGGAGAAAATGAAGGAGGGGTTTGATTTCTTATTCATCAACATCTCCCACCATACCTCCACTGTGGTAGATGGGGAACACTATCACTGGTTTGTTATTTCTTTGAAAATTGGTAATTCATGTATAGTGATTTTTAATTAAAAAATTTTATTGCAGTATGGTTGATTTACAATGTTGTGTTAGTTTCAAGTGTAAAGCAAAGTGAATCAGTTATACATATACACATATCCACTCTTTCTAAATATATTCTTTTCCCATATAGGCCATTACAGAGTATTGAGGAGAGTTACCTGTGCTATACAGCTGGTTCTTATTATTATCTATTTTTTATATAGTAGTGTATATATGTCAGTCCCAGTCTTCCAATTTATGCCTCTTCCCTTTTATCTCCTGATGACCCTAAGTTTGTTTTCTACATGTGTGACTCTACTTTTGTTTTATAAATAAATTCATTTGTACCCCCATTTTTTTAGATTCCACATTTAAGAAATATCATACGATATTTGTCTTTCTATGTCTGACTTTCTTCACTCAGTATGACAATCTCCAGGTCTATCCACATGTGTAGTATTTTAACAGTGTTTCATGAAACAGAGTCTTTGATGATTCAGAATATCCTATTCTTGAATAAATGCCCCTGAAAATATAGACCTGAAAATATTTTGGAAAATAGCTATTATAATAGAATCATATCAACTAATCGATTTTTGATAAACTGAGTAAAGCAGTGGAAATTACTAATAACTTTTTTTCCGTAAACAAAAACATTCTAAGAATACAGAGAGAGAAGAAATACCATAATTGCTGTTAAAATCACAACTGCCTTAAGTTAATTCTGCCTGCTAAGGGAATTGCAAGATTTTCCCTGCCAAGTAGAAAAATGTTCCTGTTCAGGAAGATACCTTGGTAGTCCACTTTGGGAATAAAAAGTGAAGTCTTGGGACATGGCATGGATGAGCAATGGTGAGTGAAAGAGTTGTAGCCCAAGGAAGAGGCTGGTTGAAGGTCTTGGGACCATGAGAAGAGGGGGGAGGAGTGAGGATGTTCTCCAGAGAGGGGCCACATGAAAACATAGCAGGGGGGTGAGAGGCTTCCAGAGGAGGAAGGGCCAATGAGATATTCTGAGAAGCAGAGATGACACAAGGGGTTTAAAATGAGGACTGTCTTAATATTTAATTTTAATCCACTTATTATGCTTTGGCATGGTGTAATATCTCCCTATCCTCATTAATCACAACTTTCTTGAATTGGTGGTTGCTCTGGGAAATGGAAAGAAAAGCGCTTGTGTTCCCTGTTTGGGAAGGAGTAGGACAAAGAGAAGAGACCAGTGGTGGCAGAGGCGTTGTTAATGAGATGATGAATATGGTGGAGACTAGATAGATAGTGGGGCATGAGTAGACAAGGAGAAACAAAATGCTATGGAGGGTTTCCGATAGTGTGTGTGTAAACCTGTGTGTATCTATTTGTGTGTGGTATGTATGTGTGTCCCTGTGTGTCTGTGTGCCTGTGGTATGTTTTTATATCTGTGGTGCCTTTGTGTGTATGTATGTGCATATATGGTGGATGTGTCTCTAATGGTGTGTGTTTGAATTCATGGGATGTGTATGGAGCTGTGTGTGTGTGTGTGTGTGTGTGTGTGTGTGTATCTGTGATGTGAGCATGTGTGGCATATTTTGGGGTTTCTGTGGTATCAGCAGTCCATGTGTGTATTTATCTGTGTAGTGTGTATATATTTAATGTTTGGTTGTGTGTGATAGCTCTGTATGTGCATATGAGAAACAGAATTATAGAGAAGGTTTTATTAAAAGTTGTGTGGCTGGGCTCCATCTAGAAGAGTCTGAAAGTAATGTAGGACTTGAGGAAAATCAACATTGGTAGTAATTCCGAAGAGCATATAAAATTTCCTAGGAACCCTGATTTATTGCACATGACCAAGAGATTTCTTCACCCTTAAACATCTTTTGAAATGGTTTTAAAGTAGTTACTTATAAATTGCGCCTTCCCCAGTGGTGCTAGTGGTAAAGAACTCACCTGCAAATGCAGGATATGCAAAAGATGGAGGTTCGATCCCTGGGTCGGAAAAATCCTGTGGAAGAAGAAATGGCAGCTCACTCTAGCGTTTTCCAAGGACAGAGGATCCTGGTGGGCTACAGTCCATGGGACTGCCAAGAGTAGGACGTGACTGAGCACAGCACAGCACGGCCCTTATAAACTTGGGGCAGAACTGGGGCTCTGGCATCCCACAGAACTGGGCTTCAGTTCTGTCTCTACCAGTTACCGGTTCTGTGATTTTGGACTCTTAACTCCGAGCCTGTTTCATCTTCTAAACCCTGGTGACTTCTTATGAGGACTAAGTGAGATACTATATTTGAATCACTTACTGCCCTTCATAGTGCATATTAAACATTCAATAACTTTTTACCTGTTTGTTGAACTTTTTTTTGGCCTCACTGCATGACATGTGGAGTCTTTTTCCCTAACCAGTAATCAAACCCATGCCCTCTGCAGTGGAAGCATGAATTCTTAACCATTGGACCGCCGGGGAAGTCCCCTCAACTTGTTATATTAAGGGTAGCAGGAGCTTCATTTTGCCCTTTTAATGTCATATTTCTCTCTTTCCTGAAGCCCAGCTACTAAATTCTAGAGTACCACTAGGGATTTCTGAAAAGATCTAAAAGTTCATCTACTGGGGCAAGGGCTATCAGAGTTATTATGAAGCCTTACTCTAATGATACTGAGACAGTCATTTCCTAGGCAGGTTGATAGGAAGTCTAGGGGACCCCAAGGAGAGAGGGGTCTGGAATTCTCAAGGAGGAAGAAAGGACAAACTTTTTTCTCTACATTCCTTAGGCTTATATAACAACAATGCATTCTGCCTGAGGACAGTCTCTGGATTAAACCTTCTCTTTACAAGGATTATATAACAGCCATGTATTATGTATTCTGCCTGAGGACAGTCTCTGGATTAAACCTTCTGGCTAATTCTGTTATCTTAAAATGTAAATTATGGGAGTAGGTCTGGTGAGGTCTTTACAACCTCCAGACCTTCTTTGGATTAGTTGGAGAATATATAAACTCATTGCGGGTACTCTTTCTACCTCCTTCTGATGCCTATGTCAGAAGCTTTCTCTATCTCCTTTATACTTTAATAAAACTTTATTACACAAAAGCTCTGAGCGATCAAGCCTCCTCTCGGCCCCAGATTGAATTCTTCTCCTCCGGGGGCCAAGAATCCCGGCGTTGTGATTCAACAACAACCTTTCAATACCTTTGGCATAAGTGACTTTCAAGCAGACCCCACCTTAGCTTGGGAATATCAGGCTACTGTGGAGGAGGGGACTATAAGAATCTCTGGAAGCTTGATCTGGAGTGAGCCTAGAGGGTCTATTCAGAGGATAGCTAGGATAAACCTGCTGTCTCAGGGAACCTTACCTTGGAGCTGTATCTTCACACCAGACGGTCTTGGGAGGGTCAAAAGGACTCTATATATCAGCAGTTTCCTCTCCAAGGACAGAGGCAAAAATTAGTGACCCTTCGCCTGCCTTTCATCTGCTTTTCTTCTTGCCTATGCTACCCCCCCCCTGCTATTTAAATATTCAGCAAGACTTCCTCTTGCTGTTTTCCCTTCCTTTTTCTGTGGAATGTATACTCTAAAGGTGTAGGTAGACAGCTGAATATTTCTTCAAATCATTTCTCCATTTTAAGGAAAGATTTTTAAAATTTCATAAACAATGTTATGCTATTCAGATTACTCTGTTTCATTTCAGTAGGCTACAGTCCATGGGGTCGCAAAGAGTCAGACACGACTGAGCGACTTCACGTTCATGTTCAGTTCAGTTCCGTCGCTCAGTCGTGTCCGACTCCTTGCGACCCCATGGACTGCAGCACACCGAGCCTCCCTGTCCATCACCAACTCCTGGAGTTTACCCAAACCCATGTCCATTGAGTCAGTGACACCATTCAGCCATCTTATCTTCTGTCGTCCCCTTCTCCTTCTACCTTCAGTCTTTGCCAGCATCATGGTCTTTTCCAAGGAGTCAGTTCTTCTTCTCAAAGTATTAGAGTTTCAGCTTCAACATCAGTCCTTCCAGTGTACACTCAGGACTGCTCTCCTTTAGGTTGGACTGGTTGGATCTCCCTGCAGTCCAAGGAACTCTCAAGAGTCTTCTCTACCACCACAGTTCAAAAGCATTATTCTGTTTAGCTGTTGTTATTCCATTAACACAGCTTGTTTCTGGTGTTAAAACACTGATTAAAAATCACCTTCTCCGCCAGTCTATGTTCAATACAGGATACAGGATGCTTGGGGCTGGTGTACCGGACGGACGATCTGGGGAGATGGTGGGGGTAGGGAGGTGGGAGGGGGCTTTAGCATGGGGAGATCGTGTACACCTGTGGCTGATTCATGTCAATGTATGGCAGAACCAATACAGTACTGTAAAATAGAATAAAGTATTAAATAAAAAAATAAAATAAAACATGAATCACACACAAAATCACCTTCTCAAAAAAAATTACTGTCTCATATTTGGTCATCCCACCAGATACCTACTCTGCCTTGATTCTAGCTTGTAATTAGCATGTCGATGCATGGTGTTGGGTACATAGGGAGGTGAGAACTATTAAGCATGGAAAAGTTAGAATCTGAAAATAATAGAATCTCCTACTAGAGAGACTGGTCAGAAAGGAAAACTCAAATATCGAGTTTCACAGTAAAATGGAATGTATGATAATAGGCCAAAAATTAATATTGTTTAGTGTGAGAAGATGAAGGCTGACAGGCAGAAAGATCTGAATTTGTACAGTTGTTGAGAATGGCTAGAAAGAACACAGAATCGGTTACCATATCCAAGAAGACAATTGCATTATAAGAAAATCCTACAATGCGTGTAATGTATTTATGACTGACTGAGCCCTGCATTTTCTATTTTCCTCTCTCTAGCCCTGCATTTCCTATTTTCCTCTCTGTAATCCACCTCTGACATTTTCAGGGTCAGCCTCTGTGCTGACCCCAGTGTCCTGATTTCTCTCCTGCTTGCTTTCCTCTTCATCTCTGCACTGCCAGTGGAGAAAACGCACATCAAAACTGCTGTGTGGCTTCAGCAGTGATGCTCAGGAATCCAGTATTTGCATTAGAATTGTAAAGCTTTCATTGCTACTGTAGCCTTATGAAAAACAGACTTACATTTTAGTTCTTAATTTCATTTGAAGGTATGATCCTCAGCCTAATAACTGATCTTCTTTGCTTCAAGATAAATTTTCAAACTTGCTAATCTTGAGAAATGCTGGACTGGATGCAGCACAAGCTGGAATTAAGATTGCCAGGAAAAATATCAATAACCTGAGATATGCAGATGACACCACCCTTTTGGCAGAAAGTGAAGAAGAACTAAAGAGCCTCTTGATGAAAGTGAAAGAGGAGAGCGAAAAAGTTGGCTTAAAGCTCAACATTCAGAAAACTAAGATCATGGCATCCAGTCCCATCACTTCAAGGCAAATAGATGGGAGTCAGGGAAACAGTGTCAGACTTTATTCTTGGGGACTCCAAAATCACTGCAGATGGTGACTGCAGCCATGAAATTAAAAGATGCTTGCTCCGTGGGAGAAAAGTTATGACCAACCTAGATGGCATACTAAAAACAGAGACATTACTTTGCCAACAAAGGTCCATCTAGCAAAGCTATGGTTTTTCCAGTAGTTATGTATGAATGTGACAGTTGGACTATAATGAAAGCTGAGCACCAAAGAATTAATGCTTTTGAACTGTGGTGTTGGAGAAGACTCTTGAGAGACCCTTGAACTATAAGGAGATTCAACCAGTCTATCCTAAAGGAAATCAGTCCTGATTATTCTTTGGAAGGACTGTTGCTGAAGCTGAAACTCCAATACTTTGGCCACCTGATGCAAAAAACAGACTCCTTGGAAAAGACTGTGATGCTGGGAAAGATTGAAGGTGGGAGGAGAGGGGACAACAGAGGATGAGATAGTTGGATAGCATCACCGATTCAATGGACATAAGTTTGAGTAAACACTGGGAGTTGGTGATGGACAAGGCAGTCTGGTGTGCTGCAGTCCATGGGGTCCAAAGAGTTGGACACGAATGAGCAACTGAACTGAACTGAACTGCCGTTTAAAAGGAATTTCTTGCTAGGTTTTCATACCCCGTGAGCTAATTTACAGATTTGGAACAACCTGAGATATTATTTGATCCACACCTACTAATTTTGAAGATTAGCAAAATGAGATTCAGAGAAGCTGAGTGATTCACAATAGGTTTCCACCAAAAAAAGAACCAAGGGCTCTTTCTACTGCCCTGTACTATTTCATTAGTACAAAAAGGAATTTGGACCAGGTTCTTCCTCCTTCCCCCTCCACTCTGCATTTCCAAACTCAACTTTTAGTAAAATTCATAAATAATAAATATATTTGGGACTGGTGTTTAATTCCTTGCCCCCACTCCCCACCAAAATTTTCACAAGGGCTAGTACCACTATTACATAGCCTAAAATTTCATTCTTCCATAACTCCCCTGTGAAATACTCTCATTAGTGAGAGTATTTATCTAATAGGTAATTACATCAATGATATTATCTCTGTTGAGAAAGATGCAAACTGTTTGAGGAAGGAGCTTCTCTTCTGTGGCTTAAACTATAAGGAGATTCAACCAGTCTATCCTAAAGGAAATCAGTCTTGATTATTCTTTGGAAGGACTGTTGCTGAAGCTGAAACTCCAATACTTTGGCCACCTGATGCAAAAAACAGACTCCTTGGAAAAGACTGTGATGCTGGGAAAGATTGAAGGTGGGAGGAGAGGGGACAACAGAGGATGAGATAGTTGGATAGCATCACCGATTCAATGGACATAAGTTTGAGTAAACACTGGGAGTTGGTGATGGACAAGGCAGTCTGGTGTGCTGCAGTCCATGGGGTCCAAAGAGTTGGACACGAATGAGCAACTGAACTGAACTGAACTGCCGTTTAAAAGGAATTTCTTGCTAGGTTTTCATACCCCGTGAGCTAATTTACAGATTTGGAACAACCTGAGATATTATTTGATCCACACCTACTAATTTTGAAGATTAGCAAAATGAGATTCAGAGAAGCTGAGTGATTCACAATAGGTTTCCACCAAAAAAAGAACCAAGGGCTCTTTCTACTGCCCTGTACTATTTCATTAGTACAAAAAGGAATTTGGACCAGGTTCTTCCTCCTTCCCCCTCCACTCTGCATTTCCAAACTCAACTTTTAGTAAAATTCATAAATAATAAATATATTTGGGACTGGTGTTTAATTCCTTGCCCCCACTCCCCACCAAAATTTTCACAAGGGCTAGTACCACTATTACATAGCCTAAAATTTCATTCTTCCATAACTCCCCTGTGAAATACTCTCATTAGTGAGAGTATTTATCTAATAGGTAATTACATCAATGATATTATCTCTGTTGAGAAAGATGCAAACTGTTTGAGGAAGGAGCTTCTCTTCTGTGGCTTTGATGATATGACTTTATTCATTTCAAATTTCATATTTCAAAATAATTCTGGTGGTTTTAAGAGGAGAATTTCTGGAAATGGAAACTGTTTTATATTGTTTTGATGTGATCACAGTAGAAATAGACATGCAGAAACAGATGATCAAGTGCTTGAAAGTCTATGAACTCATATATGTATATAATTTTAGAGCTGAAGGAGACCAAGCAGTTAGCTTCATCTAATTCCTGGTACTATAGGTGAAGAGTCTAAGATCCATCAAGATATTTGGGAGCTTGTCCTAGATTCCATTATTAGTTGATAAAAGATTTGGGGCAGAAATAATGTATACTAAAAATACCAATGCACTACTTACAGGTACTATATTGATTGCACAAAACAATATAAGATAGAACACAAAGCCATAGTTATAAATTCCCTTTTACTTACCATATATAAAAAACCTTCCTGAGTCTCAAGTTTCCTCATTTGTACATGTAAAAAAGAAATAAAATTTCTCTCCTGAAGTATTCTTTTGAGAATTAATAATAGTTAAATATTATTAGGAATTATTAATAACAATTTTTTGATACGATATATAAGGGGTTAGCACAGTGCCTGGCACATGGTATGTTAAATGCATGATCATTAATATTAATATATAAGCTGTATCAGAGAACAACAGCAAACCCAGTAGGCTGGAACAAATCCAGGCAGTGCAATTCAAGAAATATTTATTGAGTATCTAATGCATGCCAGAAAATGCTCAAGACTAGGGAAAGCAAATAATTAAAAAATATTGTCTTTAGTGTTTATGGATATTAAAAAGATGATGTGTGAACAAAACGCCTTAGGAATGTTAAGGAAAGCAAGTTCTAGGCCTTAGAAGCAGTATGTTTAAAGGCCTAATGAAAGAGAGCAATGTTTCATTTGTCTGGCTGGGTTCTGCACTTTTCAAGATCACGTCTCATCATCTTCCACATCCCAGCATAGTGGGAACAGTACATCTATTGACCCAATGGTTTTCATTCTGACTAAAGTTAGAATCATTTGGAGGTCTTTAAAAAATGCAAAGTATTCCTGAGATTTAATTCATTTACTTAATATTTATCAAGCAATGTTTTTGTTATTGGGGTTATAGAATAAATAAGAAGAGGTTTGTTCTAATGGAGCTTACATTCTGGTTGGGAGAGATGTACAATAAATCAACAATCAAATGTCAGCTAGCACCTATAGTATTATGCAGAGTGTTATTAATTAAGACATAGCAATGTGATGAGTAACTAAGTGACTAGCCAAATGGGGCTGCTGGGAAAAGTCTTTCAGTAGGTGATATTTAATGACTTTGGATGACCTAGAGGAGCCAACTGTGCAGGGATTAACAGAAGAGCATTACCCTGGACCTAACTTACTTCTTGCTTCATGTCTGTTTCCTTTTTATTGACCCCTTTGTACTTTCTGTCTGCTCTTGCTCTCTGAATTAGGTCTCCTCATTTATTAGAATCTTTGGTTTATGACCTTTCAACTTCATGTCATGATTTATAGCTTGTGATCTCCTCCTTGACTGGGTCTTTGTTCTGATAGCATTCCTAGAAAGAGAAATTCATCCTTATTCAGGAAACTATCTCCTGGGTTCATCTGTTCGTAGTCTTATTGGATAAGATCCCCCCATCAGGCTCCAGATGCTCTGCGTGTTTGGACAGCATTCCGGGAACTGCAGGTAGGATGTATCTGCAGGAGAGGCAGAATATGAGGCTGGGAAGTTGGTCTGCATCTTTTTATGGAAAGACTTGGATTCAGATTCAGATTCAGTCTTGGAGGAAAAAGATTTGTGTTTTGGAGCACAGGTAGGGAGATGGGCTTTTGACAGGATGATAGAATAGAGACCTTGATAGACTTGCTTCGCTGCAAACTCAGAGTCAGTGTAATCTGTTGAAAGTGAACAAAGTAAGGATGATGGAAAATAATGAAAATTTAGTATTTCTGATGGAAGTGATGAGACACATTTAAATTATTGAGTTATGATTAGGGTTTATTTGAGATCAGGATCACTTATTTGTGGATTCCACCTGGGAATGGAGAAAAATACCTCATTGTGAAAATTTAAAATTATGAGCCATCTACTCTGTTATATTTGCTTTCAGCCTGGATGTAGAAGCAGATTGTCAAAATATTCTTGGCTGATGGTTTCCGTGCTAATACTACCAGAGTGGAGGGCCAACAGAGTTGGGACTACTGATAATATAAGTGATATTTCTAGGAGTTTAGGAAGAATAGAAAAACCATTGTGAGTTTGACAGAGGGAGAGAAAGGGCGAGGTTGAGGGACTGGGGGTCTGGTGCGGGTATAGTAGTGTTTGTATGAATATAGACTGTGGTTGAAGCAGGATACTAGAATTTGTAATGTTCAAAGTACAGAAGTTCTATTTTTTACAAAAACTTCTGATTGGATTTTAGTTGATTTACAATGTTTTATTTGATGGTAAGATCTCTGCTGCTGCTGCTGCTAAGTCACTTCAGTCGTGTCCAGCTCTGTGTGACCCTATAGATGGCAGCCCACCAGGCTCCCCCATCCCTGGGGTTCTCCAGGCAAGAACACTGGAGTGGGTTGCCATTTCCTTCTCCAATGCATGAAAGTGAGAAGTGAAAGTGAAGTCGCTCAGTCGTGTCTGACTCTTCGCAACGCCATGAACTGCAGCCCACCAGGCTCCTCCATCCATGGGATTTTCCAGGCGAGACTACTGGAGTGGGGTGCCGTTGCCTTCTCCAATATGATTCTGGTGATAGTTTAAAAAGATAGTCTGGCTTTTAAGGTGGAGAATGGACTGGTTAAAGATGAGTGTGGCAGTGGGAAAACTAATTATCTCAGTTTATGTTCCATAGACAAGAAGTAGACCCATAGACAAGGATTCTAAAGTAGGTAGTTTTTTTCTGAAATGACCCCAGGAAACTCTGGCAAGGGATGAGGAAGAGAGGTAAGGAAGGGCAGGAGCAAACGAAGGGTGAAACATTAAACAAGGTCCTGTGCTGTACTCAGTCACTCAGTTGTGTCCGACTCTTGGCAGCCCTATGGGATGTAGATACAGTTGTGGGTAATTAATGCTTAATCCCACTGAGGAACTCTGGAAAACTCTGGTGTAGAACATATACCACTGGGTTACTCCAGCCAAGGAACAAGAAGCTTGGGTATTTATATACCAATTCCTGTCAATTTTTGGTTGATGGATGCTCCCAAAAGGTATTAATTTCTTGGTACTTCCTTTTTTACAGATATGATAGAATGGGATCCTTTGATCAGAGGAAGTTTTGGGCTTAAAAGAAAATGGATCCTGGCAGAGGAAATTTAGCCAGCAAGAACTGACAGAGTAATAACAAGGAGTTATGGGTGGGCATCAGAGAGGTTCTGCTACATCTGTTCAAGACCATTCTGTTAATTCAGGCAAGAGACAAAGGCAACTTGGACCAAGTAGTGGTGACGAAGATGGGGGTAAGTGAAAGGATTTAGGAGGTACGGATATATGTATGTGCATATGAGTTACATGCTTTTCATTTTGTTAACTATGTTTGTAGATTTTATGTTTCTGATCCTCTTTTAAGATAACTGTAAGCTTGAGATATCCCAAGAAGATAGGAATGAAGTCTAAAGTCTTCTGATTCAGTATCCTAAAATTACTGAAAAGTGAAGGCAGTGCTGTCCAGTAGAAATATTATGCAAGTCACATTAAAATTTTCCAGAAGTCAATTTAAAAAGTAAAAAGCAGTAGGTAGAATTCATTTTAACGATGTTATTTCATTTAACTCTATATATATAAATATTATAATTTCAACATGTAATCAATACAAAATTGTTGAAGTATTTGCATCCTTTTTTGAGGGTCTTTAAATTCTGATGTGTTCAGTTCGGTCGCTCAGTCATGTCTGACTCTTTGTGACCACATGCCAGGCTTCCTTGTCAATCACCAACTCCCAGAGCTTATTAAAACACATGTCCATAGCATGTATCTTTCCTTTTATCCTTGGCCTATTGCTTCTTTTCTTTTCTCAGCTATTTGTATGGCCTCCTCAGACAACCATTTTGTCTTTTTACATTTTTTTTTCCTTGGGGATGGTCTTGATCACTGCCTCCTGTACATTGTCACAAACCTCCATCCATAGTTCTTGAGGCACTCTGTCTATCAGATCTAATTCCCTGAATCTATTTCTCACTTCCACTGTATAATCATAAGGGATTTGATTTAGGTCATACCTGAATGGTCTAGTGGGTTTCCCTACTTTCTTCAATTTAAGTGTGAATTTGGCACTAAGGTGTTCATGATCTGAGCCACAATCACCTCCTGGTCTTGTTTTTGCTGCCTGTATAGAGCTTCTCCATCTTTGGCTGCAAAGAATATAATCAGTCTGATTTCAGTATTGACCATCTGGTGATGTCCATGTATAGAATCTCTTGTGTTGTTGGAAGAGGGTGTTTGCTATAACCAGTGCGTTCTCTTGGCAAAACTCTGTTAACTTTTCCCCTGCTTCATTTTGTACTTCAAGGCCAAATTTGCCTGTTTCTCTAGGTGTTTCTTGACTTCCTACTTTTGCATTCCAGTCCCCTATAATGGAAAAGACATCTTTGGGGAGTGTTAGTTCTAGAAGATCTTGTAGGTCTTGGTCTCCTTAGAACCTTCAGCTTCTTCAGCATTACTGGTTGGGGCATAGACTTGGATTACTGTGATACTGAACAGTTTGCCTCAGAAACAAACAGATCATTCTGTCGTTTTTGAGATTGCATCCAAGTACTGCATTTTGGACTCTTGTTAGCTATGAGGGCTACTCCATTTCTTCTTAGGGATTCTTGCTCACAGTAATAGATATAATAGTCATCTGAGTTAAATTCCAAATAGGAAAAGGAGTACATCAAAGCTGTATATTGTCACCCTGCTTATTTAACTTATATGCAGAGTACATCATGAGAAACGCTGGGCTGGAGGAAGCACAAGCTGGAATCAAGTCTGGTGAGAGAAATATCAGTAACCTCAGATATGCAGATGACACCACCCTTATGGCAGAAAGTGAAGAGGAACTAAAAAGCCTCTTGAAAGTGAAAGAGGATAGTGAAAAAGTTAGCTTAAAGCTCAACATTCAGAAAATGAAAATCATGGCCTCTGGTCCCACTACTTCATGGGAAATAGATAGGGAAAAAATGGAAAGAGTGGCTGACTTTATTTTTCTGGGCTCCAGAATCACTGCAGATGGGGACTGCAGCCATGAAATTAAAAGATGCTTACTTCTTGGAAGGAAAGTTATAACCAACCTAGATAGCATATTAAAAAGTAGAGACCTTACTTTGCCAACAAAGGTCCATCTAGTCAAGGCTATGGTTTTTCCAGTGGTCATGTATGGATGTGAGAGTTGGACTGTGAAGAAAGCTGAGTGCCGAAGAGTTGATGCTTTTGAACTGTGGTGTTGGAGAAGACTTGAGAGTCCCTTGGACGGCAAGGAGATCCAACCAATCCATCCTACAGGAGCTCAGTCCTGGGTGTTCATTGGAAGGACTGATGCTGAGGCTGAAACTCCAATACTTTGGCCACCTCATGTGAAGAGTTGATTCATTTGAAAAGACCCTGATGCTGGAAGGGATTGGGGGCAGGAGGAGAAGGGGACAACAGAAGATGAGATGGCTGGATGGCATCACTGACTTGATGCACATGAGTTTGAGTGAACTCTGGGAGTTGGTGATGGACAGGGAGGCCTGCCATGCTTTGATTCATGGGATCACAAAGAGTCGAACACGGCTGAGTGAACTGACTGATTGACTGAGTTAAATTGACACATTCCAATCCATTTTAGTTCACTGATTCCTAAAATGTAAAATTCTGATGTGTATTTTACAGTTAAAACACATCTTAATTTGATCCACCCTTACATCAAACAAGTGCTTGTTAAATGCTATATTGGACAGCACAGGTGTAAGATTTAGTTTAAGAAATATGTTCTTTTATGTTACAATAATACTACTATAAATAAATAGTAGAAGGAAAATATTTTATATTGAAGTATTGAATACTGAAACTAAAATTTACTATATAATATTAACATGGTTTTGGCTTTCCTTCATATATATTATTTTAAGACTTTCAAATTAAGTGTGAGATATAATTTTTAAAGTTAGTAAAGATTTCTACTAAGGAGAACTAGACAGCTAGAACGACAATTTCCTTAACTTCTTTGACCTTAAAATAGCTGGTAAGGGTGATTTCTTGAAGATAAATATTTCTTATTGTTTGCTAGTTAGACAGGAAATGCTCTTTAAGGTTTTGATATAAAAATCAGTACTTTTACAGCTCATTTTACTTTCATGTCTCTTAGGCAACATCCTAGGTCCCTCTCTTCTTTATTTTGCAACCACAATTATCAGAATATAACATAAGACTGGAATTCGGAGTGCCTTGTCTTATGAATCATGGTCCTTTTCTTTCTCTTTCTTCACAGTGGAAATAAGAAATGTCTATTGCTCAGTAAGTGAAATAACGTAGGACAATATAAAGTGGTCCTTTACTAAGACTGAGGTGAGGTGAGGTGAAGTCGCTCAGTCGTGTCTGACTCTTTGCAACCCCGTGGACTGTAACCTACTAGGCTTCTCTGTCCATGAGATTCTCCAGGCAAGAATACTGGAGTGGATTGCCATTTCCTTCTTCAGGGAATCTTCCCGACCCAGGGATTGAACCCGGGTCTCCTGCATTGGAGACAGATGCTTTAACCTCTGAGCCAAGATACCTAGAGGAATGAAATTAAATATTTTAATATACTTATAAAACCACATCCTTTAAGGTATACTTATGAAAGCCATAGTGAAATGTGGCTTATTTATGTTTTTTCCCCAAAGTTGTAGATACATATAGAATAAAAACTATGGCAAATTGGGCCTACTGTGGCTTAATCAGTGTAAATTAGGAGACATTATGACTGTAGCCAACTTGGAGGTGTAGAGTTTTCTTATGGCTACCTGAAACTTGGGCTTCCCTGGTGGCCCCGACAGTAAAGAATCTGCCTGCAATGCAGGTGACCTGTGTTTGTCCCCATTTCAGTATTCTTGCCTGGAGAATTCCATGGTCAAAGGAGTTTGGCACAGAGTCAGACATGACTGAGCAACTAACACACATGCCAGAACCTTATTTTTATGAGGCCTTAATGGAGTCTAGGCTAGGTTTCTTTACTTATAAAGAAGGATTCCTCTGAGGAGCCTGCAGCACTGCTTAAAGAGTGACCAAAAAATAACCTAACAAAAGGGGGAAAAAAGCTTTGACTTCAGATGCACCTGAATTCAAATCTTTTACTATTTTTTTTGAATAAGACATAGCCTCAGTCCTATCACTTAGAGTCTTACGTTTCAGATATCCCCTATTTATCTTACAGAGCTTTTAAAAAAGTTTAACTAACTAGTTTTTGTTTTTGACTGTGGTATATAGATCTAAATATGTATTACATTTCTATAAAAATGGGACCCACTATGCATCCTGTTTGGTAACTGTTTCCATTTAATAATGTGTTATACATGTCTTTCATCTCAATAAACTATTAATGAATATACATCTACATCATCATTTTTTTACATCATCATTTTGATAGCTATCATTTGATAACCCCTTGCAGGCTATTTTGAGGATTTTAGTACAAGATAAAAATACGTGACACAACTGGATGACACCACCTTTATGGTAGAACGTGAAAAAGAACTAGAGCCTCTTGGTGAATGTGAAATATGAGAGTGAAAAAGTTGGCTTAAAACTCAGTATTCAGAAAACTAAGATCATGGCATCTGGTCCCATCACTTCATGGCAAGTAGATGGGGAAACAGTGGAAACAGTGTCAGACTTTATTTTGGGGGGCTCCAAAATCAATGCAGATGATGACTGCAGCCATGAAATTAAAAGATACTTGCTCCTTGGGATAAAAGCTGTGACCCACCTAGACAGCATACTAAAAAGCAGAGACATGACTTTGCCAAAAAAGGTCCACCTAGTCAAAGCTATGGTTTTTCCAGTGGTCATGTATGGATGTGAGAGTAAAGAAAGCTGAGCTCTGAAGAACTGATGCTTTTGAACTGTGGTGTTGGAGAAGACTCTCGAGAGTCCCTTGGACTGCAAAGAGATCCAACCAGTCCATCCTAAAGGAAATCAGTCCTGAATATTCATTGGAAGGACTTATGCTGAAGCTGAAACCCCACTACTTTGGTCACCTGATGTGAAGAACCAACTCATTGGAAAAGACTCTGATGCTGGGAAAGACTGAAAGTGGGAGGAGAAGGGGATGACAGAGGATGAGATGGTTGGATGGCATCACCGATGCGATGGGTATGAGTTTGAGTAGGCTCCGGAAGTTGGTGATGGACGAGGAAGCCTGGAATGCTGCAGTCCATGGAGTCACAAAGAATTGGGCACGACTGAGTGACTGAACTGAACTGAAGTTGCATATAGCAATTTAAAAATAACTAAACTATAAATTGGACTAAATTTAGGTTTCTCACAATCAGCCTGCAGGCTGACCTTTTCCACCTATCTTGGCTAGCCAGAGTCAAAGCTATGGTTTTTCCAGTGGTCATGTATGGATGTGAGAGTAAAGAAAGCTGAGCTCTGAAGAACTGATGCTTTTGAACTGTGGTGTTGGAGAAGACTCTCGAGAGTCCCTTGGACTGCAAAGAGATCCAACCAGTCCATCCTAAAGGAAATCAGTCCTGAATATTCATTGGAAGGACTTATGCTGAAGCTGAAACCCCACTACTTTGGTCACCTGATGTGAAGAACCAACTCATTGGAAAAGACTCTGATGCTGGGAAAGACTGAAAGTGGGAGGAGAAGGGGATGACAGAGGATGAGATGGTTGGATGGCATCACCGATGCGATGGGTATGAGTTTGAGTAGGCTCCGGAAGTTGGTGATGGACGAGGAAGCCTGGAATGCTGCAGTCCATGGAGTCACAAAGAATTGGGCACGACTGAGTGACTGAACTGAACTGAAGTTGCATATAGCAATTTAAAAATAACTAAACTATAAATTGGACTAAATTTAGGTTTCTCACAATCAGCCTGCAGGCTGACCTTTTCCACCTATCTTGGCTAGGCAGCCACCATCATGCAGACAGTCTCTAGCTGTCTTCAAGCAAGACCTCCACACATAATTGCCTCATACATCAGGTCCAGGAACCCTGTGTCTCAGACATCACTGGAGGCATCAGAACGAAGGTGACTCAAGAACCCACATAGAAAATGTAGGTCATGATGACTGTCTGTGATGGAAGATCATGGAATACTGGGGCTCTATAGACCAAAAAAAAAAAAAGCATATTTTACTGATTCAGGACCTGAAAGGCCAGGAGACTCCCAGAGGAAAGAAACAATTTAAGGATAGCTTCTCAGAGCAGAAAGTTCATTTTCATCTCTGTGAAGTTCTTCATTTCTAGCACCCTAAGAATATTTCTTCTCTTCCTCACAGAACAAAATTCACCTAATGGCCTCCCACTTCTGTGAGATTATCAGAACATGAAAAACACTTCAGATTCCTATTTGAAAATATGTGTTCCTCCTACTGCATTCTAGGTTTAAAATGCTCCCTTAACATTCCAAAAATTATTTTTGTAAATGATGTTGGCTGCAGTTCAAAACACTGTTGTATGGAGCATTCACTAGGCTAGTTCACAGTCCTGAATACCAGTCTCTGAATACCAGTTTACAGACACACTCTCAGATGGTCTGGGATAGAGAGAGATCCTAGGTCTTCTCCTAAGTCCCTTGGAGCAGAGTCCACAGGAGGAACTTTGAGGTCTGTTATTTGCCATCCCTCCTCAGACTAAACCTCTTGAAAGGAACCTCTGTGCTGAGGATGTTGGTGAAGATAGAGCCTGCTGGGAGGAGGGCTGCATATTTGGCATCTTATGGTGTTATCCTAGTGGGTTTTCCAACTAACCCAACAGAAGTTTCAATTCCTCATCAGAGGAGGCTGTAAATATTGAAAGAGGATATAGGTCATCTGGCCAACTATATTTCTATGTGTCCAGTACTGTGTTGGCACTATAGATAGAAGGGCAAGCAAAACAAGAGTGGTTCAGCTATTGGGGAGCTCTGAATTAGTGTGGGGAAAACAGGACATATGAGGCAAATAATGATGTAAAGAGAAAATTGACTGAGACCTGGTATTAGAGAGATTTCCTTGAGGGAGTAACATTTGAGCTGAGACTTGAAGTTAGGTGGATAATGAGAGTGAAGGACTAACATTTCCAGCAAAAGAAACACCTTGTGAAAAGGCCTCAGGTTTGACTGAGAAGTTCAGTATGGTCTCCCTGGTGAGCTCAGTTGGTAAAGAATCTGCCTGCAGTGAGGGAGACCTGGGTTTCATCCCTGTGTTGGGAAGATCCCTAGGAGGAGGGCATGGCAACACACTCCAGTATACTTGCCTGGAGAATCCCCATGGATAGAGGAGCCTGTGGGCTGCAGTCCATGGGGCTGCAGAGAGTGAGACACGACTGAGTCTCTAAGCTTGAGACAGAGGGCAGAGGCCTGGGGAGAGGGATGAGGCAGGAGATGTTCACAGGGCCCTGCCGGGGTCCAGCCCCCGCAGGATCCAGGGAAACCTGAAGGAAAAACGGCATCGGTGGATGATTTAGAGAGAGGGATAAGGAAATAATGTTATAGATGAGAAAATAGAGGAGAGAAAGAGGCTGATATTCCTTGGTTTACATAGAAAGCCCATAAAACTTCGAGACAAGAAGTTTGCCCTGTTCATGGATCTTCATGGGGTCTCAGAAAGTCAGACATGACTGAGGAACTGAACTGAACTGGAGATACTTTTGGTTGCCACAGTTGTGGGATAGTCTGTATTCCTGGTATATTTAAGACCTGATTTCAGTGAACTCTTCAGATACATTGTTCATTTTCCCATGAGGAAACCTGCTCTTTGTTCATCAGATACATTTGAAATACCTTTTTTTTTGTTTGTTTGTCTTTTGATTTTTGAATGTCAGAGACACCATCAACATTTTAAAAAGCATATTGTATGTGGTAGATTTAGTTTTAGTTGGAAATGCCTTCTCTGGTTACCAGTTATTCAAGGATTCTTCCTCTTGATGTCGGAAGGCATTTTATTCTTGTTCACTTTGATCTTTGATGTATTTGCATTATTACTAATATTTTAGTATAAGTTATAAATACAACTTATTTTTTTCCAGATCCTCACTTAATGAATGTTACTAACACCATTTAATAATCATCCATCGTTTCTACTGGTTTAAAATACCATTATCACATACAGACTTCTCATATGTTTTTGATTCTATAATATATTTTAATAGAATTATTATCCTGAAGAGATATCTCTACTCCTGTGTTCATTGAAGCTTTATACATAATAGACAAGATGTGGAAACAAGCTATCTGGGAGCTACCTAAGTGTTCGTCTACAGATTTATGGACATAGAAGGTGTGGTTCTTTACACAGTGGAATATTATTCAGCCATTATAAAGAAGGAAGTCCTGCCATTTGCAACAACATGGATGAAACCATTCAATAAATGCAATAAACCAAAGACAAACAGATACTATGTGGTCTCACTTACATATGTAGTCAAAATCAGAAACTCAAAAGACAAAGCTGATTTCATAAAAACAGAAAATGGAATGGGGCTTTCCAGGGACTTGGGTGCTGGAGTCCAGCCCCCGCAGGATCCAGGGGAACCTGAAGGAAAAACGGTGTTGGCAAATGATTTAGAGAGAGATAAGGAAAGAATATTGTAGGTAAGAAAATAGAGGAGAGAAAGAGGCTGATATTCCTTGGTTTGAATAGAAAGCCAATAAAACTTCGAAAGGAGAAGTTTGCCCTGTTCACGGAGGCCGCAGGTGCCTTCCTTCCCAGTCTCCCGAGGGAGTGGAGACGCAGAACGTCTTCCCGTTCAGGTCTTAGAAACCCGGACAGATAAGTGAACGCAGGGAGCCTCGATGCTCCAAGGGATCAGCCTGAAAAAGCGAGGTAGAGAGAGGGGGAGGAAATGATTGACACAAGGAGACCAAGGTACTTCAGTAAGCAAGGCCCATAGCTTTATTTTTAAAAGGTAACTTTTATACCTTGTCTTATACATAGAGGGACATGAAAGATGCAAAGTCATACAGAGTCGGCCCAAACATTACATCTGTTTTGTCTTTATCGAAACCTGGAGTTTTTCTACAAACCTTTCCCATAAACAGTATTGTGTACATTATCTTCTGGCCTTGAAGGCCTGTGAACATTTTATGACCCTCTTTTGACGGTGGATGATTTAGAGAGAGATAAGGAAAGAATATTGTAGATAAGAAAATAGAGGAGAAAAAGAGGCTGATATTGCTTGGTTTACATAGAAAACCAATAAAACTTTGAGAGAAGAAATTTGCCCTGTTCACGGAGGCCACAGGTGCCTTCTTGAAGGGAGTGGAGACACAGAACATCTTCCCGTTAAGGTTAGAAACCCGGCCAGATATGTGAACGCAGGGAGCCTCTATGCTCCAAGGGATCGGCCTGAAAAAGAGAGGGAGGGAGAGAGAGAGGGAGGAAATGATTGACACGAGGAGACCAAGCTACTTCAGTAAGCAAGGCCCATAGCTTTATTTTTAAAAGATATTTATACCTTGTCTTATACATAAAGGGAAATGAAAGATGCAAAGTCATACAGAGTCAGCCCAAACACTACATCTGTTTTGTCTTTATTGAAACCAGGATTTTTTCTACAAACCTTTCCCATAAACAGTATTGTGTACATTATCTTCTGGCCTTGGAGGCCTGTGAACATTTTATGACCCTCTTTTGATAAAGGCTTCTCAACCAGAAAACTTATTTTCCCTTGAAATGTTTTTTCTTATATTTCTAATCTATGTCAGCCTCAGAAAGTATTACACAAGTTACATTTCTCACAGAGTAAAGGTGCAGTGAGTTACAAGAAATAACCAATTAGCTCAAAAATCTGATGTGGTTAATTTCAAGGCTACACTTGTTCTTCTTACATGCCAACTATGTTAACTAATGCACTCCCAGGTGCACAGTGGATAAGAGATATGGGAATTTAGCAACAAGCATTGGCCCAATAATGAAATCCTATATTAGCACTACTTTAATAACTTTTAACTCTTTAAAAGGCTCTATGTTTTAGGCTTCCCATGCCTCTCACAGTTGGGAGGCTGCAAATAATTATATGCATAGCTGCAAGAGTCTGGATATACCTGCCAAGCAAGCTAGAATGCTAACAGAGGGGTTTTGATTGATAATATTCCTCTCATGTCCAGGAGACTTATTAGCTATAGCACTAAGTTGATTTTTTCCAGAGAAAGATGGTCAGGAATAGCCTGTTAATGTCAGAGGAGTTGGTAAAAGTCATGAAATAGTAAAACAGAGGTAGATGCTGGTTTTGAGGTAGATGCTCGAGAAAGCCTAGGGAACCCATTGAGTCCTGAAGCCTTGCTTAAGAGTTCTCTTCCACATGAACTTGTCATGGGTGGGATCTCCCGTGGTGGCTCCCGGCAGTTCTGTGTATTCTTGCCACCTCTTCTTAATATCTTCTGCTTCTGTTAGGTCCATACCATTTCTGTCCTTTATCGAGCCCATCTTTGCATGAAATGTTCCCTTGGTATCTCTAATTTTCTTGAAGAGGTCTCTAGTCATTCCCATTCTGTTCTTTTCCTCTATTTCTTTGCATTGATTGCTGAAGGAGGCTTTCTTATCTCTTCTTGCTATTCTCTGGAACTCTGCATTCAGATATCCTGAAGCCTTGTTTAACAGTTCTCTTCTACATGACCCTGTCATGGGTGGGATCTCCGTTAGTGGCTCCTGGCAGGGCCTGACCACGTAGGCCTTTACAGGCCATGTTAATTGTACTGCATTTTATTTGAAGGGTAATGGGAAGGGGAAAATGCCACATGAATTAATTTGCTAGGGCTGCCTTAACTAAGCACCACAGACTGATGTCTTAAACAGGAGGAAGTAATAGTCTCACAGGCCAGAAGTCCGAGATCAAGATGCTGGTAGGGTTGGTTTCCTCTAAAGCCTCTTTCTTTAGCTTGCAGGTGGCTCCATCTTGCCACCTCTTCAAAAGGTCTTTTCTTTGAGTGTATGCCCCTAGGGTCTCTCTCTTTTTAAACTCTTTATTTTGTTTTGAGGTATAGTTGATGAACAAACAATATTGTGATAGGTGAGCAGTGAAGGGATTCAGCCATGCATATACATGCATCCATTCTCCTCCAAACTCTCCTCCCATCCAGGCTGCCACATAACACTGAGCACAGTTCCATGTGCTATATTGTAGGTCCTTGTTGACTATCCATTTTAAATGAAGCAGTATGCACATATCCATCCCAAACTCCCTAAATATCCCTTCCCCTCATCCTTCTCCATCACCCCCCCTCTCTGCCCTGGCAACCATAAGCTCCTTCTTGAAGCCTGTGAATCTGTTTCTGTTTTGGAAGTAAATTCATTTATTTCATTTCTTTTTAGATTCTACATATATGTGATGTCATACATTATTTCTCTTTCTCTGACTTATTTCACTCAGTATGATACTCTCTACATCCATCCATGTTGCTGCAAATGGCATTATTTCATTCTTTTTAATGAGTTTAGTAATATTCCATTGTACATATGTACCACATCTTATTTATCCATTCCTGTGCTTATAGACATCTAGGTTGCTTCCGTTTCTTGGCTATTGTAAATAGTGCTGCAGTGAACATTGGAGTGCATGTATCTTTTCGGATCATGTTTTCCTCTAGATATATGCCCAGGGGTGGGATTGCAGGGTCATATGGTAGCTCTATTTTTAATTTTATAGGAAACCTTCATATTGTTCTCCATAGTAGCTATACCAATTTACATTCCCACCAACAGTGTAGGACGGTCCCATCTCTCCACACCCTCTCCAACATTTATTATTTGTGGATTTTTTTTTGATGATAGCCATTCTGACTGGTGTGAGGTGATGTCTCATTGTAGTTTGGAATTGCATTTCTCTAATAATTAGTGATGTTAAATATCTTTTCAAGTGCCTGTTGGCCATCTGTATGTCTTCTTTAAAGAAATGTCTATTTAGATCTTCTGCTCCTTTCTGAGGGGATTGTTTGCCAGCATCTCTATAAAGGACACCAATCAGATTACATTAGAGCCCCCATAACGATCTTGTTTTAACTTAGTTGCCTCTTTTTTTAGCATTTAGGATTTTTTTAATTAAGGTATAATCAACATATAGCATTATATTAGTTGCAAGTATACAGCATAATGATTCGATATTTGTATATATTGCAAAATGAAAAGTCTAGTTAACGTCCTTTAATTACTCTTTAAAGGCCCTATCACAAAGTTGTCACATTTAAGGTACTAGAGGTTAGGATTTCACTATATGAATTGGGGGGACATATTCAGCTCATAATACTATTTATGTGCCTGTTGTGTGGACAATGTATTAGAAGGAGACAATTGTGTAGACTCTATTGGAAAAATGATAGTGACCTGGGACTTCCTTGGTGGTCCAATGGTTGAGAGACTGCCTTGCATTTCACAGGATGTGGGTTTCCCATATGCTGCGGAGAAACTAAGCCTGCAGGCCGCAACTACGGAGCCCATGCTCTAGAGCCCACGAGCCACAACTAGAGAGTTCATGCACCACAATGAAGAACCCCAAATGACACGACTGAGATCCCACATGTCTCCACTGAGTCCCAACACAGCCAAATTCTTTGATTAATTTAAAAAATGATAGTGGGGATGATAGCCAGGATGGGTATTGGGAGGATAGAGCAAATGCAATGGGTTTGAGAAGCACTTAAAGGAGAATTCATGGAATCTGAGGGTGAGGGAGAAGGAGGAGTCAAAGATGACTCCTAAATCTCTGGTTCTGCATCTGGCTGGCTGGTGATGCAGTTTGTTTAGAAAAAGAAGAATGGAAAAAGAGAACAGTGATTTGTGGGGAAGATGATGGGCTCATTTCTGCTCATGCTGAATGTGGATGCCTGTCAGACATCCAGTGGAGATGATGAGCAAACTGTTTGCTGGAGAGGAAGTCAACCTCCATCACAGAGCAGATTGCCATCTAGATCATCCACTATAAGAGACAAGGTTGCTGTTGAAACACACAAGTCAGATAGGACTCTGATGGGAAGCTATCCAACACTCAGACTGGGACTTGAACCCACTGGCTGAACTCGAACCCACTGTCTTTTAATTGGAGTTGCACACCTGATCTCAGGACTTAATGAAGCACAGGTTCTTTATGTCCCTTCCCAGAAGGAATTCAGTGAGCTGAAAGTGATAGTTAAGAAATAGATTTATTGAGAGAGATACAGACACCATAGTCAGAGTGTGGACCTTTTCAGAAGGTGAGAGGCCATGGGAGACACACATTTCATAGACAGAATGTGGTCAGCCTCAAAAGGCAATAGTGGCCCTGAAATATAGGGTGGTTAGTTTTTATCGGCTGTGTAATTTCATGGGCTAACAAGTGGGAGAATTAGTCCAAATGTTTTGGGGAAGGAGTGGGGATTTCCAGGAACTGGCCCACCCTCACTTTTTGGCTTTTTGTGGTCAGCCTAGGAACTGTCACGGCCCCTGTGGGTGAGTCATTTAGCATATACTGATGTATTGCAATGAGCGTATAATGAGGCTCAAGGTCTACTGGAAGTTGAATCTTTCACCACTTTGGGCCTAGCTGGTTCTAACCAGTTTATGTCCTATTCACAACAGCTGTGTCATTCTTTGTGTTGCATCCTGTCCCCTTCCCTCCTGCTTCACTGTTACCTGGTCCTTGCATTTTACTTTTCATGGAAAAAAAAAATTATTGCCAGTTTCAAAAATGTGCTCTTGGCATCTTTAGAAATTCTTTCTCAAAATTTGCTAAGCTATAAGTTTCAGTAGTTTTTTGTAGTTAATTAACATTGTGGAATATTTCTTTAACAGTTTTCAATAGTTGGCTTGACTTGTGGCTTAATATGCCTAAAGGAACCGCCTAATGTTATTAACCTCTTCTTGAGGATAGGAAAGCGCTTTTCATTTCCTTCCTGCAAGCAAAGCTTAGTAAAAGGTGGAGTCTTGCACTAAAAGTGAAGTGTGTGAAACTCTCAAGTGGAAGGCAGAACAGAAGGCCTTTTCCTGGCACACAAAGACCCGAGTAGTGCATTCATGCGTGGCCTCTCAGTGGAGACAAGGGTGTTAGTGGTAGATGGGGAGCAGAAAGGCTGTGTCAGGAGGCACAGTGTGTCATGGCACCAGGGTGACGGTCAGCAGTGTCCTTGGAATGAAGGCTGAGCCCTGGGGCAGTTGGAGGCAGGCTGGAACTAGGTTAGGGGTCAGGCAAGAGTTGCTTCACTCTTGGTAGAAGAGGTTCTCATTGAGCAACCTGCCCCACATTTCCTCAAGGGCCATGGAGGAGATGCCAGCTTACTAGAAGGTGGCTGTATGGAATTCGGGTGATTAACCTGCTTGGTTTGCCTGGGCCTGAGGGGGCTTCCTGTGATGACAGACTTTCAGTTTTGAAACTAGGTAGGCCCTGGAGAAACTGAGATGAGTTGATCACTCTATCAAAGGGTTCTAATAGACCTAGAGTCTTTGGTCCTTGAGTTATCTTAGAAGTAACTTTAGCCTAAAGCAAATAAATCTGCATGACTCACTGTAATCTTCTTAGTAAAAGAACTGCTACAACTGCTTTCTATTTTTAATAAATTAAATAATTTATGCTTGTAATAAGTTAGAGTTCATTAGAGTGTCTGAATGCTCCAGTTTGTCTGGGACAATCCCAATTTATTCTTGTTGTCCAAGATAATTAATAGGGTCTTCTGCAGTCTCAAAAGTGTTCTGAGTTGGATGACAAATTATATGGTCATTCTATCTTTAATAAAATGATCATTCTTAAACAGGAGTACTATTTTGTGAATCTTGGCAAAGCAGGCCAATTTTTATATAATAATATTTGACAGCATTCCTTTTAAGATGATTCACTATGTACTACTCTTAATAACTACATTTTAAAAAATTGAAAGTTTTTCCATTCAGAGGTACTTGACCATAGTTTCACCTCTGAAATCAGAATTCATTACACACACATATTCACTCTTTATCTCACTCACATTTGACCATCTTATTACTTCACAAAAGTATCATGGAATTTTAAAATTTACTTCTACTTAAAGAAGCTTTTAATTATACTTTAAAACAAGAAATCAGAAGTTGAAACTGGAAACATTACATAATAGCAAGGAGTCAATGCAAATTGTGTGGGAGTGGAGGAAGGATTATCCTATTAAGGAAACATTAAAAGGATTAAAATTATCTAGTAATGTACTTATTACTCAAATATATCAGATAATTTGGTATGAAAACCAAATTATTTCTGAACCTATTTCTGGATAGGAAATTTATTATACGGAATGCCTAAAAATTATTTGTATAAAATAGAAATAGGTATTATTAAAAAAATAAGTATAAAGAATATTTATTGTGTGGTATCTAAAGAAACTGTATCCCAAATAAACCTCTTCTAAAGTTGTGAAACATCTATTTGAATACATTTCACATTTACTTACACCAGAATTGAATGTTCACCTCCACTTTTCACCCATGTTTAAGATCACCCATCTCGTTTTCCATGTCAGTGAAAGTTGCTGACCACTAGAGGGAGAAACAAGAAAGGCTTTGAAAATTTTGACAAATTTGAGTGATTAGTAAAATGTACTAATTGTAGTGAAATCCGAATTCAAGAAAGCACTCACAGATGCAGTTGTTAGAAATCTGTCGATTCTATGGACTCATAAAAACAATGTAATAGAAAGATGATGTGACTTCTCTAAAACATGACGAACAGCAAATGCCATGCTTGACCAGCTCAATTACAGTTTTGTTCATTGTGTGTGTGTGTTCAACTCTTTGTGACCCCACAGACCGTAGCCTGCCAATCTCCTCTGTCCATGAGACTTCCCAGACAAGAATACTGGAGTGAGTTGCCATTTCCTTCTCCTGGGGATCTTCCCGACCCGAGGATCAAACCCACGCCTCATATGTCTCCTGCGCTCCAGTTTTTACCACTGAGCCACACTGGGGAAGCCCCCTTGTTCAGTTTATGCCTTTGCTCAAAGAGTTAGTGCAATAAATAGGTATTTAATAAGAATGAAATGATGAAAGGATTAACCGCTTCAGACTTCAAAAGTGGGAAAAGTGGCAATAAAGGAAAACTACTATCATAATCAAAACAATTCCCAAATACTTTTCAAGTCAATCTGACAATTAATACTTAAAATTATGTTTAAATATATAGAACATACCTGTTACAAAGTGACTGAGGATTCTAACCAGCTAAAGGTATGTTTTCTTAGACTACTTAATACATGGATTTATCAAGAGACAGTTTCTTGAACTCTATTACTTTGTAGGAAAATGTCTTTGAATTATTTGTTATCCAAGAAATTCCTCACTCCTTTGGCTGCAAGGAAAATATATAAAATATATTTACAAATAAATGTTGAACAGCTATTCAGTGTAAGACATTCATGAGATTCAAGACTGAACTGGACATGAATTCTTTTCTCAAGAATTTTATAGCCTAAAAAATCCTGTTCAGAAATCTGTAAATCACGGTCCATATGGAGCATGCCTTTAGAGAAGCAGAGTCAGGGTGCTTTGAGAAGGAGAAGGTCCTTCTAGTTTGACTGTGGGAGGAGTGGTCTGCGTAGGGAGTGTGAAGACAGGAGGAATCAGGAAAGATGTGGCATTGGAGTAGGGCCCAAACGTTATCAGGATTTAGAAGTATGGCACTTACAGGGAAAGCATTTAGGCAGAGGGAGCAGAATGAGCAAAGGTAAAGTCCTGCTGGGCAAATGCAAAATGTATAAACATACAAGCATAAAGTAGAGAAAAGAATACATGATCTAAAAAGACATAAATTAACCTAACGTGTGAAATATATTTGAGGTAGCCTATAACTGTGATGGTTAATTTTATGTCAACTTGACTAAATTTTATGTCAACTTGGTTAAATATGATTTTGTGTATTTCTGTGAGGTGTTGGATGAAATTCAACCAATTTAACAGTTAAAACTGTAGACTGAACAAAGGAAATTGTGGACTTACCTAGTGGTCCAGTGGCTAAGACTCTGCACTCCCAATGCAGGGGACCTTGGTTCGATTCCTAGTCACGGAACTAAACCCCATATGCTGCAAATAAGAGTCTGAATGCTGCAACAAAGGTAGAAGATTCCATGGTATGGCCAAATAAGTAGATTAATTGAATAAATAAATATTTTAAAAATACACCATTATTATTTTTTTAAAAAGGAGATTGCTCTCCATGTTGTATGTGCGCCTCATCTAAATAGGTGAAGGCCTGACTAACACATTCGGCTGACCCTCCCCTGATAAGAAAGAATTCTCTTGCCTGTCAGCCTTTGGACTTGAATGGGGGATATCAGCTCTGCAGATTTTGGCCTTGGCAGCCTCCATAACTGTATGAGCCAATTTCTTTTATCTCTTTCTTTTTCATAAGTATATCCTATTGGTTTTGTTTCTCTGGAGAACGTGGATTAATATACTGTTAATACTGCTTAAAAATAAACATCTAATAATCTGCCAACAAATATCTATTTGGTAACATTAGAACTATAATTTTTATTGCCTGTACAATATACAATCTGCAAACTAATTTTCATAATTATTTCCTTATTTTTGGATATTATGGTTGTTATACAGATTTTCCCTCTATTTTTAGGATCATTAGTTTTTCATGTTTTGAATTATTTCAGAATAAATCCCCAGAAGAAGTACTGTTAGATCACCAGGTATGAATACTTTTACAGTTAATCCAAATTGCTTTCCACAAATGCTATACCAATTTACAAGGCTACTAAAATAAAATGTTGCATTTGCCTACTCAATATTCATTCTCATCTGCATTAATAAAAGACTTTCTTTGGTAGGAATGTGACTTGTTATAGAAACCTCACTTGCTCAAACTCCCTTGCAGCTGGGTATGTCTATAAGACTGTGTCCTGGTTTATAAAGGTTGAGCTTCTAGAAACAATTTTGTTTTACCAATGAAAAGGAAATAACTGGCACACACATTTCCCTTTTTCCCTTCCTTTCTCCTTGACTGACTGGAAGTAGAGCAACCTTCCTGCTACCTAGACGACAAAATGGCTTTGCTGGTCCGCTGGAGGAGGAAATGGCAACCCACTCCAGTATTCTTGTCTGAAGAATCCCATGCACAGAGGAGTCTGGCAGGCTACAGTCCGTGGGGTTGCAAAGAGCAGTCCATAGCGTCACAAAGAGTCAGGACACAACTGAGTGACTAAGCATCAATGGCACCCCACTCCAGTACTCTTGCCTGGAAAACCCCATGGACAGAGGAGCCTGGTGGGCTGCAGTCTATGGGGTCGCTAAGAGCTGGACACGACTGAGCAACTTCACTTTCACTTTTCACTTTCCTGCATTGGAGAAGGAAATGGCAACCTGCTCCAGTGTTCTTGCCTGGAGAATCCCAGGGATGGCGGAGCCTGGTGGGCTGCCGTCTATGGGGTTGCACAGAGTCGGACACGACTGAAGCAACTTAGCAGCAGCAGCAGCAGGAGCAGCAAGATGGTAGGACAGGAAGCTACAAGGAGCTTGTGACACTGTTGAACATTGGTACCAGCTGGATTCTTTCCTCTGGAATTCTTGCTACAAGAATAAATTAATCCATATTTAGTTAAGAAACTGTAGTCATATTTCTGTTGCATGAGACCAAAAGAAAATCTAACAATAATGTGTAGTAATTATAGGTACATAATTATTTCTCCATAATAATAGACATTGTCACTAAAATTGGAGAGGTACTATATTGGTGAGCTTAATTGCAAATTTAAACTAGTGTGAACAAACCAAAAAAAAGAGGCATTTACTGGTTCATGTACTGGGGGAAACTCAAGGGTTAAACTAGCTTTCAGCTTAGCTAAGTGGTATCAGTGATCCTATTAGGTCATGTCTCTTTCTCCCTTCTCATTTTCTCTCTCTCTTACACTTTCTTCCCTCTGTTTTCCTCTACTTGTTGGCCTCTTCTCTCTTATAGAAAATGGACTTCTTCCATGCAACTGAAGAAGTTGGCCAACAAGCAACTACAGGCTTATGCTGGTCCCAAGTCAGTGAAAATTGTGGAAAGGGATGACTTTCTATGTTTGTTCAAATATCGGTTGTGGGAAAGGACTCTGATTGACAAGGCCTGCGTTAAGTGCTCATTCTGGGGGCGAGGGAGACAGGACAGCTGTGACTGTCAGTCTCACCAAGATCCCTGGAATAAGGAAAGGGAAATTACTGAAAGAAAAAGTTGAGTGTTGACACCATAATATGGTAGAAACCTAAAACAACCTGTCATTAGGACTTCCCTGGTGGTCCAGTGGCTGACTCAGTGCTCCAATGCAGAGGCTTGAGTTTGATCCCTGGTCGGAGAACTAGATCTCACATGCTGCAAATAAGACCTGGTGCAGCCAAATAAGTAAATATTAATAAAACAGCTTATCATCAATAACCATCTTTTACTAATAAAAATGATCTTCATTATTTTTCTAATTTGGCTTTCTTTGAAGTTGAAGATTTTGTCTGTTCATAAATTTTATTTTGTTTTTTAAAATTCCCTCTTTTAAAGACATTGATATGTCATTGACAATAAGTTTATATTTGACAAATCAGAAAGTTGAATGTTTCCTTTATTTTGAACATGATGTCAGTTTTGTGCTTATAATCTAATATTCTGTTGGCATCTGGAAATGCCAGCTTCAAAGAATAAGAAATACATATTCTTTAAAATGTCTATGTAGACACAATGTAAAGGTCCTAAATCTAGTGAGAAGAGTGGCAATTCAGTGAGACATAAATTTAATCAATATATGTACGTGAGTCATGTAATATTATGGAGAGGTTAAACATATAGTAGATTCCTCTCTGGGAGCTTACTGAATTGATTTTAATATATTACTTTGTGTGAATGCTTCTTTAGCTCTTACACTGGCTTATTGACATTGTGGGTTGTTTCCCCAAACTCTGAATTATTCAAAATGAGATTTAAAAGCACATATAGGATTAAGCTTATGATTAAGGCCTCAGTTCAGTTCAGTCACTCAGTTGAGTCTTACTCTTTGCGACCCAATGAACTGCAGCACACCAGGCTTCCCTGTCCATCACCAACTCCTGGCGCTTACTCAAACTCTTGTCCATCAAGTCGGTGATGCCATCCAACTGTCTCATCCTCTGTTGTCCCCTTCTACTCCCACCTTCAATCTTTCCTAGCATTTAGGGTCTTTTCCAAGGAGCTGGTTCTTCGCATCAGGTGACCAAAGTATTGGTGCTTCAGTTTCAGCATCAGTCCTTTTAGTGAATATTCAGGGCTGATTTCCTCTAGGATGGACTGGTTGAATCTCCTTGTAGTCCAAGAGACTCTCAACACCACAGTTCAAAAGCATCAATTCTTTGGCACTCAGTTTTCTTTATAGTTCAACCCTTACATCCACACATGACTACTGAAAAAAGCATAGCCTTGACTAGACAGACCTTTGTCAGCAAAGTAATGTCCCAGCTTTTTAATACGCTAAGTTGGTCATAGCTTTTCTTCCAGGGAGCAAGTGTCTTTTCATTTCATGGCTGCAGTCACCTTTTGCAGTGATTTTGGAGCCCAAAAAAGGTAAAATCTGTCACTGTTTCAATTGTTTTCCTATCTGTTTGCCATGAAGCGATGGGACCAGATGCCAGATGTTAGTTTTCTGAATGTTGAGTTTTAAGCCAACTTTTTCACTCTCCTCTTTCACTTTCATCAAGAGGCTCTTAGTTCTTCTTTGCTTTTTGCCATAAGGATGATATCATCTGAGTATCTGAGGTTATTGATATTTCTCCTGGAAATCTTGATTCCAGCTTGTGCTTCATCCTGCCCAGCATTTCACATGATGTACTCTGCATAGAAGTTAAGTAAGCAGGGAGACAATATACAGCCTTGGTGTACTCCTTTCCTGATTTGGAACCAGTCTGTTGTTCCAGGTCCACTTCTAACTGTTGCTTCTTGACCTGCATACAGATTTCTCAGGAGGCAGGTCAGAGGGTCTGATATTCACATCTCTTGAAGAATTTTCCACAGTTTGTTGTGGTCCACACAGTCAAAGTTTTTGGCATAGCCAATAAAGCAGAAGTCGATGTTTCTCTGGAACTCTCTTGCTGTTTCGATGATCCAGTGGGTATTGACCATATGATCTCTGGTTTACCTGCCTTTTCTAAATCCAGCTTGAACATCTGGAAGTTCATGGGTCATGTATTGTTGAAACCTGGCTTGGTGAATTTTAAGCAGTATTTTGCTAGCGTGTGAGATGAGTGCAATTACAGGAGGCAGGTCAGAGGGTATGATATTCACATCTCTTGAAGAATTTTCCACAGTTTGTTGTGGTCCACACAGTCAAAGTTTTTGGCATAGCCAATAAAGCAGAAGTCGATGTTTCTCTGGAACTCTCTTGCTGTTTCGATGATCCAGTGGGTATTGACCATATGATCTCTGGTTTACCTGCCTTTTCTAAATCCAGCTTGAACATCTGGAAGTTCATGGGTCATGTATTGTTGAAACCTGGCTTGGTGAATTTTAAGCAGTATTTTGCTAGCGTGTGAGATGAGTGCAATTGTGCAGTAGTTTGAAGATTCTTTGGCATTGCCTTTTTTGGGGATTGGAATGAAAACTGACCTTTTCCAATCCTGTGGCTCCAGCTGAGTTTTCCAAATTTGCTGAGATATTGAGTGCAACACTTTCACAGCATCATCTTTTAGGATTTGAAATAGCTCAACTGGAATTCCATCGCCTCCACTAGCTTTATTCATAGTAATGCTTTGTAAGGCCCATTTGACTTTGCATTCCAGGATGTCTGGCTCTAGGTAAGTGACATCATCATGTTTATATGGGTCATTAAGATCTTTTTTGTATAGTTCTTCTCTGTATTGTTGCCACTTCTTCTTAATATCTTCTGCTTCTGTTAGGTCCATACCATTTCTGGCCTTTATTGTGCCCATCTTTGCATGAAATGAAGTTAAGGCCTAAAGTAAAGAAACAAATTTTATTTAAATTATCCAGGAAGATTTTTTGACAAAGTATAAGTATTTTATTCCTTTTAAATTTACTAAACGTTTATTCAGTGGTGTTTATGGTGATTGATTGTTTCATGTATTGTTGCAGTCCAAATGAGACTTCCCTGGTGGTTGCAGGGGTAAAGAATTCACCAGCCAATGCAGGAGATGCAAATTCAATCCCTGGGTCGGTAATTTCCCCTGTAAAAGGAAATGGCAACCCACTCTAGTATTCTTGCCTGGGAAATCCCATGGACAGAGAAACCTGGAGGGCTACAGTCCATGGGGTTACAAAAGAGTCAGACATGACTTAGCAAACTAAATGACAGCAGCCACATGAGATCTCGTAATTTTGGAGAATCATTAGATTCTTGGCAGTGGCACAGATTCTCTAGTTCTTTACTTTTAGGCTTTGATGTAAGAGAGCTAGACCTAATGTATCCCACAAGGCAAAGAGATGAGAAACTAAGTCATCACTGTGCACAGGTTAGCCCACATAATCCCACCAAGCTGAATTTAAATGCCCTTCAAAAGAGGGATGATTGAGACATAAAAACAAGTGATGTATTGATTGCGCCATGTACTAAATCAGGTTGAGGCTCCTCTTTCTTGAAGAAAATGAGCTGGCAATAGACATGAAAGAAAATTCTCTCTGCCCTCCCGATCTGCTAATGTGTCTGCTTACCACTCACGATGCATTTACTGAAAGGATGAAAATAGTTGCAGTTTATCCTTGGGGTTCCCTCATCTCCCTTCTTGTTTTCCCTGTTTTCTTTTGTGTTGCCCCATGCTGCCTCACCCAGTCTCACTGTTTTTCCATCTTCAGTCATCCTCTTCTTGACCTGCTAATGGCTCTAATTGCAAGATCCCTTTGGGAACTGGAAATATGTCATGGGCAGAGGAGCCTGGTGGGCTGCAGTCCAGGGATCACTAAGAGTCGGACACGATTGAGTGACTTCACTTTCACTTTTCGCTTTCATGCACTGAAGAAGGAAATGGCAGCCCACTCCAATGTTCTTGCCTGGAGAATCCCAGGGACGGGGGAGCCTGGTGGGCGCCGTCTATAGGGTTGTACAGAGTCGGACATGACTGAAGCGACTTAGCAGCAGCAGCACGTCATAAGCTACAAACCACTAGAGAGTGGGAAAAGTGTTGATCATTCATTCAGGTGTTGGATCCTTCAGTAATTAACACAATAGTTAGCTTTTCACACAAGTATTTACAATTGTATTTTAAAGTGTTTTGTTTTTATCTACATAGAAAAGTAATATATACTTTTTGTAGGGAATTTTTAAAAACATAGAATATTGTTAATAGAAGTCATCCATCACCTATAGAAAAATGCCATTAATACTTTGGTACATTGATACATATACCAGTTCTTTCCTATGTATTTATACTCTTTTATTTCGCAAAATTGAGAGCATACTGTTTAGATTCTTTTTGTGCACTTTTTCCATTTACCTTTATATCATGGGCATTTTATCATGGCATTAAGTATTCTTTTAAAGTGTCACTTATTTAATACTTTTTCTTATTTCTGGACATTCACATCCATCACTTGTTGTGGTGAAAAATGACATTCAAATTTTTCATCACAACAAATTTGTGATGAAAAATCTGTGTATAAGTCTACATTTTGAATTATTTCCTTAAGATAAATACCTAGAAGAGTTATTTGATCACTCTGTCAACATTTTAATATCTTTCCATTCTTTTTATACTAAATTCTAGAAGTGTTATATCACTTTATCATTTATTTGCTTACTTAACAAATATTTGTCAAGCCTTTACTAAGTGTTTGGCACTGTGTAGGGCCAGGATTATAATGGAGAAAAATGTACTCAAGGTCCTTGCCCTGATGCTCCTGGAGGGAAACGGATAACAAACAAGTAAATGAGAAAAGATAGAAGTCAAGTTGTTAGTAGTGCTCTGAAGGGATCTCTGATAGAGTGGGGCCCTGCTTTGACTTGAGTGGTGATGGGAGGCTTTTCTTAGAGATTTCATTTAATGTGAAAACCTGAAGGATTGAGAAGGCACCAGCCGTGGAAGTGGGGAGAAGGGTTTGTTGGGGAGAATAGAATGGCAGGAAATGAAGTTGAGAAGGGTAAGTAGGGGGGCGAAGGACCAAACCATGTTTCTCTGTTAGGTGATAGGGAGCTATTAAAACAAACCCATTGTGACAGTGAATTTATGGGTACCAGCAGGTCAATGCTTTAACACTTTTACTGCATTTTAACAAAAGTCTCCCAGAGATAATCTTCTTAACTTAAACGAATGCTCCCACTGGTGGAATATTGGGCATCATAGTACATGAGCATTTCATTGTGTCTCAGATCACACTTTTTATAGGTTGGCCTACATTTCCCATATCAGAGAGTTTATTCTTAGGTTGTGTTCTCTTCTATCAGTGTTCAGGAGTCTGCACAGGTATACTGCCAAACACGGCAGCTATGCATGGCTCATCTTTCCTCTTGAATCAAGGTTAATAAAAGTGATGACTTTCTTGGATTGATTGTATATCTCCAGGGTAGTAGAATTAGGTAAGATAAACTTCTGAGTATTTAATTTCAATATATTTGCCACATTTACAGTTTTGCTGTACATAGATAATGTATATTAGATTTTACATATAAATATATCAGATAATCTATTATTATACAATAGTTATATATTGCATACAGTTGATATATTAAATAGATAACTTACAGAGAGATAATATATATTGGAAAATAAGAGTAATCTTTTGTATAGAGAATTAAGAAGGAATTAATTCTCTAAAAGTTTCATAGTTATATCTC
>SJYC01112897.1:0-34983 GCA_006408675.1 Madoqua kirkii
ATGGAGGGACATTTTATTGCCCAGTTTCATAAAGGAGTCCCTGAGTGTAAGCAAGAGAATTCCAGGAAAATATCTATTTTTGTTTGACTGGCTATGCTAAAGCCTTTGTCTGTGTGGACCACAACAAACTGGAAAATTCTTCAAGAGATGGGAATACCAGACCACTTGACTTGCCTCCTGAGAAGTCTGTATGTAGGTCAAGAAGCAACAGTTAGAATTGGGCATAGAACAACTGACTGGTTCCAAATAGGGAAAGGAATATGTCAAGGCTGTATATTGTCAGCCTGCTTATTTAACTTATATGCAGACTATATCATGTGAAATGCTGGGCTGGATGAAGCATAAGCTGGAATCAGGATTGCCAGGAGAAATATCAATAACCTCAGATATGCGTATGACACCACCTTTATGGCAGAAAGCGAAGAGAAACTAAAGAGCCTCCTGATGAAAGTGAAAGAGGAGAGTGAAAAAGCTGACTTAAAACTGAACATTCAGAAAACTAAGATCATGGCATCCGGTCCCTTCACTTCATGGCAAATAGATGGGGAAAAAATGGAAACAGTGAGAGACTTTATTTTGGGGGGCTCCCAAATCACTGCAGATGGTGACTGCAGCCATGAAATTAAAAGACACTTACTTCTTGGAAGAAAAGCTATGACCAACCTAGACAGCATAATAAAAAGCAGACACATTACTTTGCCAACAAAGGTTCGTCTAGTCGAAGCTATGGTTTTTCCAATAGTCATGTATGGATGTGAGAGCTGGACTATAAAGAAAGTTGCGTGCCAAAGAATTGATTCTTTTGAACTGTGATGTTGGAAGAGACTCTTGAGACTCCCTTGGACAGCAAGGAGATCCAACCAGTCTATCCTAAAGGAAATCAGTCCTGAATATTCCTTGAAAGAACTAATGCTGAAGCTGAAACTCCAATACTTTGGCCACCTGATACAAAGAACTGACTCCTTTGAAAAGACCTTGATGCTGGGAAAGATTAAAGGCATGAGGAGAAGGGGATGACAGAGGATTAGATGGTTGGATGGCATCACTGACTCGATGGACATGAGTTTGAGCAAGCTCCAGGAGTTGGTGATGGACAGGGAAGCCTGGCGTGTTGCAGTGCCTGGGGTTGCAAAGAGTTGGACACGAATCAACGATTGAACTGAACTGGTGAGTGTAAACTGCGTACCTTGATTTCCATTTTGAAACCAGTAAACAGTTCATCTGAATTATATATTAATTTCTCTGAAATAAGTGACATTTCCATTCAGATATAAGGATCTGAGTGAGATTCAGTGAGAATTAAAAGCATTAAGAGAAAATTTTTTGACATTAAGAAATTCAACTGATCTTTTATTATAAAGGAAATGAACAATGATCAGTAAATCTCATTAAAGAAAGGAAGCATTTAATATCTTAAAAATACTTCAGAGAATTCCCTGTTGGTCCACTGGTTAGGATTCCACACTTCCAGTATAGAGGCCCAGAGTTTGCTCTCTGGTCAGGGAACTAAGATCCTACAGGCTGCACTTCACAGCCCATCACAAAATAAAAAACCTCAAATTTTAGGTTTAAAAATAAGTTTTTCTGTAGTAGAGGCCAAAACTTTTTTTCCCACAAGGAGATTTCCTTCTTAAAAGCCAGTACTTTTATAAAGGAGCATGATTCTTAGAATCAATAAAATATGTTTTTTCCTCAAGGACAGATATAATTAGATGTTGAAATTAATGTAATATATTGAGCTATACCCTGAGGAACTTTAAAATTGTCAAAGGTCAGCACTTCCTTGGTGGTCCAGCAGTTAAGACTTCATGCTTCCCCTGCAGGGGGCAAGGGTTCCACCCCTGGTCAGGGACCTAGGATCCTGCACACCATGTCATATGGCAAACCTACCTCCCCCCCAAAAAAAGTCAATAAAAATTAAATGAATTTCAGGAATGAATTAGTTTTAGCAGCATGTATAACTACTACTGTTACGTAATGTAGTTCTAAATGAATAAATTATAAGTGTGCATGAATAAGCTAGAAGCTTACTGTTTCTTGATTTTCACATTTTAAAAAGTCAGGATATGGATTACAGAATCATAGAATTTTAAAACAGAAAGGAACATTTGAGATGATCTTTATCAGCCCCCTCATTTTCTAGATGATTTAATGTACTATTTAGATAGCAGAAAAGTGAAAAGCCTTTAAAAATTGTTCTTCATTGGGACAACTACTCTGGCCTAACCATTCCTTCACCGGCAGAGAACGAAAGCGACAACATCGATGAATCTCTGGCATTCATAACATCCCTTCCTGCTGGGCTAGCAAAACCTTGAATCAGCAAGGCAGCTGTCTGTTTAAACTGGGTTTGGTTCTATGTTGTAATGGTGAATATAGAGACACTAGGTGAGAAGTTGAGATGGCTAGAAAAGAATTATTCTTATCCTCATGAAATATGCCTCAAACACCTCTTACCAGGTGGTTCTAGAGGGGCTTTTGTACAGTGTTTTAGTGGAACCATTGCTGTCAAATTAAATTGGATAAGATTGACAGCAGAACAGGCTGGTGTGTCCCACTGACTCATCTATGCACATAATGGGATATATGCTTCTCTCATGAAATAAATGTGTGAAAACAGTTTCATGAGCAAAGTGGCCTTCAAATATCTGCTAAGGCATGACTTCCTCTTTCCCTAAGGCTGTCACTGGAATTAGTCAAGCACAATTGCAATTATTCATTTACATGTCTTTCTAGAATACTGAAAATAAATTTCTTGGGAGTAGGAATAGTCTTATTCCTCTTGTATAGGAAGCACCTAGCATGTGGCAGAATATTACACAAATCTTTTGGAATTGAATCTGTTACACTGTTATTTTTGGTTTTGTAGAGTCTCAGCATCTACATCTGGATGAGGATATTTGAAGCAAATTTTAAAACTAACAATAATGACATAAATAACAAGTGCCTTTAATGTCAATGCTTTGAAAGATACAAAGTTGAATATAACATGGATTCTCCTTCAGAGGGCCTCTTAAGATAGGGAAATATATTAGTGTGCTAGAGCTGCCATAACAAAATCCCACAGACTGGATGGCTTAAACGACAGAAAATTTATTTCCTCACAGTTCTGTAGGCTAGAAATATAAGATCAAGATGTTAGCAACCTGGTTTCTTCTGAGACCTCTCTCCTTCTTGCAGATGGTGACCTTCTTCCTATGTCCTTACATGGTCTTTCTTCTGTGTTCATCTCTTCACGTGTCCAAATATTCTCTTCATATAAAGACACCAGTCAGATTAGATTAGAACCCACCCTAAGGTCTTCATTCTAACTTAATCACGCTTTCAAAGTCCTATCTGTAAATATAGTTACATTCTGAGGTACTGGGAGGTTAGGGCTTCAACATATGAATTTGAAGGAGAGACAGTTCAGCTCACAATGGGAAGAAAAAGATAAATAATTTTAATATCAATCAGCTCTTATGAGATCTGGAGCATCCTGAAGGAAGGAGACCCTGACAGGATGTAGACCCTGACAGCAAGTAGAATGTACGTCAGAGTACCATTGATAAATTAGATAGGACAGTCTCCTGTTGCTGAATATGAAGTGACTTGGTGAGGGATGAGAAATCTAGTTAATAAATTTGGCCAATCTTTTCTGTCTAATTTAACTAATTAACAAATGTAACTAATTTATCTTTTCTGATTAAAAAATTTAACTAATTAATCTTTTCTGACCAATATAATTTTCTGTGTTCTTTTGTGAACACAGTTGGTGTTTTAGCAATCTGACCCTAATTCTCCTTAATAAGTTCCACCATCCTTTTTAAGTTGATCATCTGCTTGACAGAGTTGAACTATGATGCTGATGGATCAGGTAGAGTTTTTCCTCCCCCAGTTTTATTGAGATGTTATAGCATGTGTAAATAGGCAGAGTTTTTGTATTTAAAGCCAAGAAACCTAATAAATCCAATGGTACCCATTGTTAGAAACAAATCTGGTAAACCGTGTGTTACAAATAAATGACTCAGAAGAGCATTTCTACCTTTCCAGTAGAAATCTGAAATGGAAGCTTGAGACTTGAATTGGGAATAATATAGACATTCTCTTGAAGCTGTTTTAGAAAAATCTATTTGATTTTTGAATATATTATTCAGTTCAGTCGCTCAGTCATGTCTGACTCTTTGCAACCTCATGAACTGCAGCACGCCAGGCCTCCCTGTCCATCAGTAACTCATGGAGTCTATCCAAACCCGTGCCCATTGTGTCGGTGATGCCATCCAACCATCTCATCCTCCATCATCCCCTTCTCCTCCTGCCCTAAATCTTTCCCAGCATCAGGGTCTTTTCAAATGAGTCAGCCCTCTGCATCAGCTGGACAAAGTGTTGGAGTTTCAGCTTCAACATCTGTCCCTCCAATGAACACCCAGGACTGATCTCCTTTAGGATGGACTGGTTGGATCTCCTTGCAGTCCAAGGGACTCTCAAGAGTCTTCTCAAACTGTTCAAAAGCATCAATTCTTTGGCGCTCAGCTTTCTTTATGGTCCAACTCTCACATCTATACATGACCACTGGAAAAACCATAGCCTTGACTAGACGGACCTTTGTTGGCAAAGTAATGTCTCTGCTTTTTAATATGCTATCTAGGTTGGTCATAGCTTTTCTCCCACGGAACAAGTGTCTTTTAATTTCATGGCTCCAATCACCATCTGCAGTGATTTTGGAGCCCCAAAAATAAAGTCAGCCACTGTTTCCCCATCTATTTGCCATGAAGTGATAGGACCAGATGCCATGATCTTAGTTTTCTGAATGTTGAGCTTTAAGCCAACTTTTTCACTCTGCACTTTCACTTTCATCAAGAGGCTCTTTAGTTCTTCTTCACTTTCTGCCATAAGGGTGGTGTCGTCTACATATCTGAAGTTATTGATATTTCTCCTGGCAATCTTGATTCCAGCTTGTGCTTCCTCCAGCCCAGCGTTTCTCATGATGTACTCTGCATATAAGTTAAATAAGCAGGGTGACAATATACAGTCTTGACATACTCCTTTTCCTATTTGGAATATATTATTGGGAAAACCATTATCTAATTGGGTGTGATGACCTTGCATGAAATACACTGACTTACATCTTTTAAGACAAAATATCCTCCATGAATATACAGGGCGGCAGTTCATTAGCACAAGTTTTGGAATTAGACTCTCCTGGTTTGAGTTTTGTTTCTGGCAGCTCCTCTCTTCTGGTGGTAAGCATGTGGTAAGCATTCAGTTGACATTAATTATCATTAGTAGGGCACTGGGTTAGCTGTGCTTAATAAACATTTGTTAAGTGACTGAATGATACCAATCCCAAGTAATAAAAAGCTGATGATATTCTGTAACTATGCATACATCCAAAATTGTATGGTGACGGACCGCTGGTAGGGAACAGTGACTTCTGCTAATAACATGCTAGGAAAGGTCTAGGAATAACTTCCTGATAACTTCCTAAAATGTATGCTGTGGAACTTCCCTTTCCAGTAAGCAACGGTTGCTTTTTGGAGGGGAAAAATTCCTGGAGAAATCCGATAGCTCCGAGAGACCATAATACTCTTGCTTGGCACAGAATGAAGAGCCCATATGTTACTCTGAGCTGAAGAAGGTACAGTGAAGTTTTTATTTCATGTTTCTCTTTTGTCTTTGGTATTATAGAAGGGTCTGTTGGTGCCCACCCAGCATCCCTTCCCTCTTCTTTCTTGCCAGCTGAGTCCTGATTTTGTTTTGATATATACTCACCTTCTTGACACAAGTAAATCCTAATTACTCTAAGTCAGTATAGCAACTCACTCCCATCTACCCAAACACCCACAGTTCAGTTCAGTTCAGTTGCTCAGTTGTGTCCAACTCTTTGCAACCCCATTAATCATAGCACGCCAGGCCGCTCTGTTCATCAGCATCTCCTGGAGTTCACCAAGACTCACGTCCATCGAGTCAGTGATGCCATCCAGCCATCTCATCCTCGGTCGTCCCCTTCTCCTTCTGCCCTCAATCCCTCCCAGCATCAGAGTCTTTTATAATGAGTCAACTCTTCGCATGAGGTGGCCAAAGTATTGAAGTTTCAGCTTTAGTATCATTCCTTCCAAAGAAATCCCAGGGCTGATCTCCTTCAGAATGGACTGGTTGGATCTCCTTGTAGTCCAAGGGACTCTCAAGAGTCTTCTCCAACATCACAGTTCAAAAAGCATCAATTCTTCAGTGCTCAGCCTTCTTCATAGTTCAACTATCACATCTGTACACGATCACAGGAAAAACCATAACCTTGACTAGATGGACCTTGGTCAACAAAGTAATGTCTCTGCTTTTGAATATGCTATCTAGGTTGGTTATAACTTTTCTTCCAAGGAGTAAGCATCTTCTAATTTCATGGCTGCAGTCAACATCTGCAGTGATTTTGGAGCCCCCCAAAATAAAGTCTGATACTGTTTCCCCATCTATTTCCCATGAAGTGATAGGACCAGATGCCATGATCTTCGTTTTCTGAATGTTGAGCTTTAAGCCAATTTTTTCACTCTCCTCTTTCACCTTCATCAAGAGGCCCTTTAGCGCCTCTTCACTTTCTACCATAAGGGTGGTGTCATCTGCATATCTGAGGTTATTGATATTTCTCCTGGCAATCTTGATTCCAGATTGTACTTATTCCAATCCCAAGTTTCTTGTGAGGTACTCTGTTAAATAAGAAGGGTGACAATATACAGCCTTGAGGGACTCCTTTTCCTATTTGGAATCAGTCTGTTGTTCCATGTCCAGTTCTAACTCTTGCTTCCTGGCCTGCATACAGATTTCTCAAGAGGCAGGTCAGGTGGTCTGGTATTCCTATCTCTTTCAGACTTTTCCACAGTTTATTGTGATCCACACAGTCAAAGGCTTTGGCATAGTCAAAGTCAAAGGCTTTCTGCATCAAGAAAGCAGAAATAGATGTTTTTCTGGAACTCTCTCGCTTTTTGATGATCCAGCGAATGTTGGCAATTTGATCTCCGGTTCCTCTGCCTTTTCTAAAACCAGCTTGAACATCAGGGAGTTCACGGTTCACGTACTGCTGAAGCCTGGCTTGGAGAATTTTGAGCATTATTTTAGTAGCATTGTGAGATGAGTGCAATTGTGCAGTAGTTTGAGCAATCTTTGACATTGCCTTTCTTTGGGATTGGAATGAAAACTGACCTTTTCCAGTCCTGTGGCCACTGCTGAGTTTTCCACATTTGCTGGCATATTGAGTGCAGCACTTTCACAGCATCATCTTTCAGGATTTGAAACAGCTCCACTGGAATTCCATCACCTCCACTAGCTTTGTTCGCTTTCTAAGGCCCATTTGACTTCACATTCCAAGATGTCTGGCTCTAGGTGAGTGATCACATCATCATGATTATCTGGGTCATGAAGGTCTTTTTTGTACAGTTCTTCCGTGTATTCCTGCCACCTCTTCTTGATATCTTCTGCTTCTGTTAGGTCCAGACCATTTCTGTCCTTCATCAAACCCATATTTGCATGAAATGTTCCCTTGGTATCTCTAATTTTCTTGAAGAGATCTCTAGTCTTTCCCGTTCTGTTGTTTTCTGCTATTTTTTTGCATTGATCGCTGAAGAAGGCTTTCTTATCTCTTCTTGCTATTCTTTGGAACTCTGCATTCAGATGCTTATATCTTTCCTTTTCTATTTTGCTTTTCACCTCTCTTCTTTTCATAGCTATTTGTAAAGCCTCCCCAGACAGCCATTTTGCTTTTTGGCATTTCTTTTCAATGAGGATGGTCTTGATCCCTGTCTCCTGTGCAATGTCACGAACCTCCATTCATAGTTTATCAGGCACTCTGTCTATCAGATCTAGTCCTTTAAATCTATTTCTCACTTCAACTGTATAATCATAAGGGATTGATTTAGGTCATACTTGAATGGTCTAGTGGTTTTCCCCACTTTCTTCAATTTAAGTCTGATTTTGGCAATAAGGAGTTCATGATCTGAGCCACGGTCAGCTCCTGGTCTTGTTTTTGCTGACTGTATAGAGCTTCTCCATCTTTGGCTGCAAAGAATATAATCAATCTGATTTGGTGGTGACCGTCTGGTGATGTCCACGTGTAGAGTTTTCTTTTGTGTTGTTGGAAGAGGGTGTTTGCTATGACCAGTTTTCTTGGCAAAACTCTATTAGTCTTTGCCCTGCTTTGTTCCTTATTCCAAGGCCAAATTTGCCTGTTACTCCAGGTGTTTCTTGACTTCCTACTTTAGCATTCCAGTCCCCTATAATGAAAAGGACATCTTTTTTGGGTGTTAGTTCTAAAAGGTCTTGTAGGTCTGCATAAAACTGTTCAACTTCAGCTTCTTTAGCATTACTGGTTGGGGCATAGACTTGGATAACTGTGATATTCAATGGTTTGCCTTGGAAACAAACAGATATCATTCTGTCGTTTTTAAGTTGCATCCAAGTACTGCATTTCAGACTCTTTTGTTGACCATGATGGCTACTCCATTTCTTCTGAGTGATTCCTGCCCACAGTAGTGGATATAATGGTCATCTGAGTTAAATTCACTCATTCCAGTCTATTTTAGTTCGCTGATTCCTAGAATGTCGACATCAAGCTTGCCATCTCTTTTTTGACCACTTCCAAATTGCCTTGACTCATGGACCTGACATTCCAGGTTCCTATGCAATATTGCTCTTTACAGCATCGGACCTTGCTTCTATCACCAGTCACATGCACAACTGGGTATTGTTTTTGCTTTGGCTCCATCCCTTCATTCTTTTCGGAGTTATTTCTCTATTGATCTCCAGTAGCATATTGGGCACCTAATGACCTGGGGAGTTCCTCTTTTGGTGTCCTATCATTTTGCCTTTTCATACTGTTCATGGGGTTCTCAAGGCAAGTATACTGAAGTTGTTTACCATTCCCTTCTCCAGTGGACCACGTTCTGTCAGCCCTCTCCACCATGACCCGCCCGTCTTGGTTTGACCTGCAGGCATGGATTGGTTTCATTGAGTTAGACAAGGCTGTGGTCCTAGTGTGAAACCCAAGTAAGATGGTAGGTGTTCCAAGAGGGCATCAGAGGGCAGACACACTGAAACCATACTCACAAACACCCACACCAAGTCTGATTTAGAGAAGGAGCATGAGACATAATTCTGACCAATGAGGAATGATGGGAAACCTGCAATGTGGGCTTCTGAGAAAGATTTTCTTACTCTTAAAGAGGCATACAGAATGAAGCACCCTCTTTTTCTGCTGTATCATATTGGAATATTTGGAATTATGGCAACCATCTTATAAGCTAGCTATCAAAATGTAAATATGTTTTCTCCTTAGAATCAAGGAGATTACTCTATGGCAGTTATTTAAGCATAGATATGAAATGACTTCTTTTTTGTCCTATGTAAAGTGTGTCATTATCTGGAGTTATAGTCTAGATTTTTAGACTTTTGGTCCAGTGTATTCAAATATGTTGAAAAAATTTTAAAGATAAAAATATATAATGCTGCTTAGTTTAAATCTAGCACTTTATATTCTCATCTCCAGAAATATCGTTATTCAGTCTCTCTTAAAAAAAAAAAGCTTTTGGAAAGCTGTGGTACATATACACAATGGAGTATTACTCAGCCATTATAAAGAATTCATTTGAATCAATTCTAATGCGGTGGATGAAACTGGAGCCTATTATACAGAGTGGAGTAAGCCAGAAAGAAAAACACCAATACAGTATACTAACACGTATATATTGAATTTAGAAAGATGGTAACGATAACTCTGCATGCAAGACAGCAAAAGAGACACAGATGTATATAACAGGCTTTTGGACTCTGTGGGAGAGGGAGAGGATGGGATGATTTGGGAGAATGGCACTGAAACATGTATAATATCATATATGAAATGAATCACCAGTCCAGGTCTGATGCATAATACTGGATACTTGGGGCTGGTGCATTGGGACGACCCAGAGGGATGGTACAGGGAGGAAGGAGGGAGAGGGGTTCAGGATGGGGAACACGTGTATACCTGTGGTGGATTCATGTTGACGTATGGCAAAACCAATACAATATTGTAAAGTAATTAACCTCCAATTAAAATAAATTTAAACAATAAATAAAAAATAAAAAATAGCTTTATGAGGTGTAATTCACATACTATATAGTTGGCCAGTTTAAACTGTAGAATTCAATGGCTTTTAGTATATTCACCCAGTAATGAGTCCATCACCACAATGAATTTTAAAACATTTTCATCACTTCAAAAGAAACCTCATAACCATTAGCAGTCATTCAAAGTTTCTATCCAAATCCTGCAAACTTAGGCAACCACTAATGTACTTTCTGTTTCTATATGTTCATTTAAATATTGAAAACTTCATTCTTTTTTCCTGACTGAGTGGTGATTCATATGTTCTTATTCATCCACTTACCTGTTGATGGCCGTTTAGTTCGTTCCTGTACCTTGGCTACTGTAAATAACATGGCTGTGGACGATGCGGTGCATCTCCCTTTTTGAATTAGTGCTTTCGTTTTCTTTGAGTGTATACCCAGGAGTGGAATTGCTGAATCATATGATAGTTCTATTTTTAGGTTTTGGAGGAACCTCCATGTTGTTTTCCACAGAGGCTGCACCAATTTACACTCCCACCAGCAGTGTACAAGCATTCCCTTTGCTCCATATCCTTGCCAATTTTTGTTATTTGTGGTGTTTTTGATGATAGTCATCCTGACAGGTATGAGGTGATTCCTCAGGGTAGTTTTAATTTGCATTTATCTGATGATTATTGCTTTGGGATGGTTTATTACTAATACAGAGAAATATAGTTGATATTTGTATCCTGAAATCTTATGAATTGTTTTATTGGGTCTAGTAGCTCTTAGTAGATTCATTAGAATTTTCTATGTATGAGATAATATTGTCCTCAAATAGAGATAGTTTTGCTTTTTTACTTTCTAATCTGGATTGTTTTCATTTACTAGGCTACATGCCATGTGTGGAATCTCCAGGACAGTGTTGAATAGAACTGGTGAGAGCGAACATATTTGTCTTGCTCCTAATCTTAGGGAAAAGCATTTTGTTTTTCACTGTAAATAAGATGTTAGCCGTGAGTTTTTCATAAAGTGCCATTTATCAGGGTGCCCTGATGGCTCAGACAGTAAAGCATCTGCCGACAATGCGGGAGACCCGGGTTCAATCCCTGGGTTAGGAAGATCTCCTGGAGAAGGAAATGGCAACCCACTACAGTACTCTTGCCTGGAAAATCCCATGGATGGAGGAACCTGGTAGGCTACAGTCCGTGGAGTCGCAAAGAGTTGAACACGGTTGAGCAATTTCACTTTCTTTCTTTGGAAGAAAAGAGACATGAAGAAAGCAATGGAAAAATAGATGTTGGTGTGTCTCACATTGAAGGTTTTGGGCCTTGCCTTTGGACAAACCCGAAAGAGAGGGTATAAAGTGTGTTAATCTCTCAGTCTTGTCCGAACTCTTTGTGACCCCATGGACTGTAGCCTTCCAGGCTCTTCTGTCCGTGGAATTCTCTAGGCAAGAATACTGGAGTGGGTAGCCATTCCCTTCTTTAGGAGATCTTCCCGACCCAGAGATTGAACCATTGTCTCCTGCATTGCAGGCAGATTCTTTACGATCTGAGCTACGAGGTATGTACCCATGACTATTTGAGAGAGGCAAGAATAGGGCCTGATTGTGCCATGCTGCACACAGGCAGAATTAGGGTTAAAGATAGAAAGTAAATTAGGTTGTAGGAAAATAAAGTTATCTTTCTTGCTTACTGAAATTTTGAACTGACTCATAATCACTTTATTATTACTGATCAAGTATATTTTTATATAGGGTCTTAGAGAAGGAAATGGCAACCCACTCCAGTATTCTTGCCTGGAGAACCCCATGGACAGTGGAGCTGGGCCACAGTCCATGGGGTTGTAAAGAGTCAGACATGACTGAGCGACTTATATACTTTTTCACTCGTAGCTAGAAATGAGCATATAAAATAAATACTTTCAAGTAATCTACTTTTTTCAGAAGCCTGTCCTGTTCAATATGCATCAATTGGGTATCTTAGTGAATAAAAATTTTAAATGCCAAAACATTTTTTGGAATTAGCATTGATTTGTTAGGGAGTCTCTTGTGGATTATAGCAAGGTATCTTTAATTGATTTGGAGTCAGAGAATAATACTGTTACGGAAAAGACAATCTCCTTTTACACCAAAATCAATGACATTTTAGTGTGTAAAGGCTGTTGGAATGCTGACTAAAGATTTGAAATTTGAAACATTCCCTTTTACACATTCAAAGCAAACATGCATTCATCTGTATAAAGTTAAAAATTATACTTTCTCATTTGTAGGACTGTTGTGTAATCAGAAGCAGGATTTCATGCAAAATGTGGACACACATTATAATTTTCCTAGCAAGATAATTACTATACTGCATTTTAATGAAAGGAAAAATCCATCTGAATTCTAGAATTTGGCACTAGAATTCAAAATAAGAAATACTTGAAATACTCTTTTTTCCCCTACTTTTTCAAATCTTTACTCATTTTAAGAAGCCTATAGTATCATATCCATTTGAGTTCTTACTTCATTTCTCCTTCTTGAAAACTTAGAGGAGCACTGATATTATGTATTGCTCTTTACTTCAAACCAGTGGATCTTAATGCGGATGCACATTAGAGGTCAGCTGGGTTTGCTTTGGAGAAAAGATATCAACACCTGGGCCTCAGGCATCCCTGTGACTGAAGGTTTGTCACTGGTATTCATTAGAAATTCCCCAGTCAATTTTAATGTACAGCCTAGGTTGAGACTTGCTGTCAATGATTACTTGAACTGGTGACTTTTATGATATGCAAATTATACCACAGTAAAATTGTTTAAAATGATCATTACCAGCAGATATCAAAACTTTACCAAAATAAAGTGTCATCACCCATATGAACATCAGGTGCCAACAGTCTGGGTTTACCTAGGACTGAGAGGTTTCCCCACATGTAGGACTTTTGGTGCTAAACCTGGGAGAATCCTGAGCACCCTGGGAGGATTGGTCTCCCTGTATTATGGAAGAGATGGCCTCCCTGGATGGAGGAGGGCCTTTCCCTAGTCCAGGTTATTTGAGGAGAGACAGAGACGGTGCTAGTTTCTCGCCCTCTGAGGAGACAGTCATTGTTGCTACTTCTCTGTGACACACTCACTCACGATCATGCTGTTTTCTGGCTTCAGACTTCACATCTCATTGACGTCAGCCTCTTAAAGATGACAAATGTCTTCTTTGTCTCCAAAGCCAATGTCTCACTAGTGTCTACTGCTGATCCTTGCCACCATTCTTCCTTGCTTCCTGAGGCACAGTGTCAGACTGCCCTTCCTGTTTTTCCTCAGACTGTCCCCATTTCCTTTGCCGGCTTCATCTCTTCCTGTTTGTAACCTAGGTGTAGACATTTTCCCTGGTTCTGTTCTTGGCCCTCTCTCTCTCTCTTTTTTAATTTTGGCTGCGTTAGGTGGTCTTTGTGGCTTGTGGGCTGGGCTCTTCACTGTGCCGTGTGGGCTTAGTTGCCCCGTGACATGTGGGGCCTTTAGTTCCCCAACTAGGGACTGAACCCATGGCCCCTGCACTGAAAGATGGGTTCTTAACCACTGAATCACCAAGAAGTCCCCTTCACTCTCTTTTCTTGATCTCACCTGTTTCTTCCTGCATACCTACTCTGTTCTCAGCCGCTGTTATCACAATCCACGATAACACCCATTTCCCCTCAGTGCCCTTGGCCTTGTTGGAGTGAGAGCGGAGGCAGATATGCCTTGTAGAGCCTTAGAAAATGTCATCATTTTTGTAATGAATCCTGACATCATGGGGGCCAGGGTTGTGACGTGACATCTAAGATAGATTCACGGGAATTGACTTTGGGAAAGCTTGGTATTTCCCGCTTCAATATACTGCAAACCCCGTATTAGCTCTCTATTACAGTGTATCCCTAGCATTTAGCAAAGTGTCTGGCACATAATAGGTGCTAAAAAATAAAGAATAACACATCTTCAATATCAACACATTTTCAATTGCTTCTCAGTTCAGCCTCTCACATCATAAGTCATAAGTCACGTGCCAAAATGAGTAAAAGGGGATAGGAAGGACATGGTTGCAGATTAAGATGTTTCTCTTGAGTGTTTTCTTGAGTTCTCTTGGAATATTATGACATGGCATCTGCCCATGAGCCCTGGAAACATTCCTGGATGGTTCTAAATACTTTAAAGATGAAGCTATTGTCATTCTATTTCCCATCAAACCTCAAGATTCCATAAATCATAACAATACTATCTAACTGTATCCCAGTTCCCCAAAAAACACCTATGTATTATTCTAAGTGAAAAAGCAATGTAAGGAAGAGTCTGTGAGGTGCCTAGAAGAAAGGGGGTCAACGGGGAAGAGTTGACATCATGTTTCTCCCTCTGTCTGAGAAGATGGTGGACAGATGACCAGGGAGAACAATTACTGTTCCCTTCAAATGTCCCTCTGTGAGGTTAGGGAGTGCATGAGGCTATCACAGCTATGACCTTGTTCAACTAATTCTCCTAGCCCTGATTCTGTGATGAGTAAGAAGGAGTCAGACACTCTAGCTACCTATGTACACTTTCCTACAGATATTAACTAAATAATGTGAGCCCTACAGTTGAGCTGATAGTGGTTTCTCATTTTAAAATTAAAATTCTGACCTTACATCAGTCTGGTTTTTTTTGTTGTTATTTTTAGCATGAGTTAGTTGCCTCAAACTGGAGACACTGACAAAATAGTTTCTTTCAACCTGCAAAACTACAGCTTGTACTGGGGAATGCAGCAGCTAAATTAAAAAGATGCTACCAAAAACAAAACAAAATGAAATGAAAAGATACTACCTTGTGAATAGTAAGCCGACCCTGTACAGCACTTTCTGGCTCTCCTGTTTCTAACTCCAAAATCTCTATTTCACATCTCTAGCTCTAAATTCTCTTGAGTTCTGGTCATCTGGGCATCTCCATCTGGATATCCGAGGTCCATCTCAAAATTCATTTCTAAATGCAAATTAATCATCTCAAACTCCCAGTTCCGCATTTCTGCTTTGAATTTCTTCCTAGGATCTCTCTAGCTTCCATAGTACTTACTCGTTTTATTCACTGTCTTCCACCACCAGAATGTAAGCTCCGTGAGGGTAGGAATTTCTGTATGATTTGCTCACTGCTGTTTCACCATTGCCGACAATAGCGCTTCATGTGTGCTAAATATTCAGTGGGTATTTGTTAAAGCAGTCTTTATCCCAAACTTGTTCCTGTCCTGGATTAATGCCATTATTGATTTTGCCAGTAATGCCCATTAATGCCAGCTATGGTTTTGCAGTTTATCTGAACTCAAATCTTTGTAGTTGTTTTTTATTTTTCCCTGTCCTTCTCTGATATCCACTTAAGTAAACCATTTCTTACAATGATGTTTCCAAATGTATTTTTGAGTAATGTCATCCTTTCTATTCTCACTGCCATTGTTATAAGTACATGAAAACTATTAACTGGGACTATAAAATAGAGTCTACTAAGTATCATGTTGTCTAGGCTTTTGTTACTTTAATTAATCCTACATATCACTACCAGATCAACTTTACATGGAGCTCAGCTCTCATTATATCACTCCCTTACTTAAAAAGGCTCAATACTGTTTAAATACAGAATCCTCAGCCTGGCATTTGGAAGTGCTAAAATATGACCCCAATCTGTCACATCAGTTTTATCTCTCACTTTTCCTTTACAGATTTCCTTGTGGTGTGAACAAACTGGGACACTTGTTCTTTGACTACTCCTTGAACTTTTTCCTCCTTTGTACTTTTCTCATACAGTACTTCTTCAGGAATGTTCATTACCAACTGTTTCTCGTGGTATTTGCTTTTGTGCTGCTCAATAATATCCATATAGTTCAATCTTTTGAATCATCAGTTTTGAAAACTGACTTACAGTGCTAGATGAGGTTTAGCTCTTTCACAGTCACATGTCACCTCCTGTTTGTCCCTCCACTTCCACCATCCACGTGCTGTCTGTCCTGGGAATCTCAGCTGTATGGATCGCATCTGTGGCTGCCATACTCTCTGGCTTCTTGCTGGATTTGGGCAGTGGGGAGCAGATAGGAAGTGTGACAAAGGGAAATAGGGAGGCTAGGCTATTTTTTACCCCAGGTTTCTCCCAGTGTCTCTCAAACAAAGGTCATGATTCCTTTCAAAAGGGCCTCATGTCCTTCTTTTAGGTTTTGGCTGTCGCCAAACCCCTTCCTTCCTCCTTTGAGCCTGTGCTGTTCTGTGCTTAGACACTCAGTCATATCCAACTGTTTGTGACCTCACAGACTGTAGCCCGCCAGGGTTCTCTGTCCATGGGGAATCTTCAGGCAAGAATACTGGAGCCTAGGGGGTCCAATACTGTGATTCTCTTACATACTGCCCCCATCTTTGTAAATGATCTCTTTGTAATCATACCCTCTTTGTTATCATCTACTCCCTGTTGGGATCTGACTGATAGCTATACTTTTCTTCTGTCTTCCCAATTTAGTTACTATTAAAAATTTTAGTTAATCCAAAATTTGTTTACAATAATATATGAAGACTACCATACTGCTTCCTAAGTATATTTTCTTTCTGGAACAGCCTTTTATTTTTTCACAAGCTAGCTGATATTTTATTTTTCCTATTTCTTAGGCTTTTAAAAAAGTTGCTAATTCTTTCTAAGAAGACAATTGACACATCAGGTACTATAAATTCTATTTCTTCCTGGATACCTCCTTCTTGGGCCCTACACTCTTTCTGTTTAATCATGTTTAGGAATTACCTAGTCTGGCTATCAATATCTCAAGAATCCTATGACTTCCATGATTTACTTCTTTGTTTTGCTGAAGCATATACTCTAGTACCTTCCTAAGAAATGGGAAATGACCCTTTTGAGACTTGAATATCTGTAAGAAGTCTTTGATAATTTAGTTGGGCATAGCTCTTTCTGGGCTTTATAACTTTAAAGTCTCCTGTTGCTTTTCTTCTGACAAAAGCAGTTCTGGTATTCTGCAAGGAGGTGTTGGAGAATAGAGTGATGGCCTAACTGCATGGCTGTAAGTGAGAAAATCTAGGGATCTTCAGCTTGTTGTGCAGATTTTCAGCAGATTTCCATGTTCTCAGCTCTGTACCTGATTCTTGCCTTCCAGAGTACCTGATGCCACAAAGTCTTGAGTTCTTTCTGGCTCTGCCAGTGTAATAAGCTTCTCTGCAGGCACTTACAAGCAGTACCTCTGTCCTCCTGGGTCCATTGCTGCTATTCCATCTTTTTTCATCTTCTAAATATTGATATCACTGGTCAGTTATTATCGTCTGTCCCAATTTCTTTGTCCTTGTGGGCTTATAAATTTTATATTTCCTTTTCACATTAATGAAAGCAGATAAATACATTTGTTCAGCTAGATTTAACTAGAAAGATAGCTCACTAAAGTGTTGCATTTAAAAATTGTTGAATTGACTTAAGATTCCTGGATACTCGCAGTTGCAACTTTGTCAATTAACAGGAACTTATCACTAACTATTGATTTATTTAGTGTAGTATTATGTTCTCGGTCCTTAGATATCCATTTTGCTTTTTTCTCTACTTCCTTTGTTTTTAAATAAAATTTTTATTTTGGAATAATTTTATATTTAGAGAAAAGTTGTAAAGATTGTACAGAATGTTTTCGTATACCCCGTATTCACTTTTCCTTGTTATAAATATCATTCCTTAATGTGTCACATTTGTTACAGTTAACAAACCAACACCGATATGTCATTGTTAGTTAAAGTGTATACTTTATTCAGGTCTCTTAAGTTTTTCTGTTCCAGGATCCTGTCTATGTTACCACATTAAATTTTTCATCATGTTTCCTTAGGGTCTTCTGGGCTGTGACAGTTTCTCACACTTTCCTTGCTTTTGATGACCTTGACGATTTTGAGTAGTATTGATTACGTATTTTGTAGACTGTTCCTTAACTGTGATTTCTTTGATGTTTTTGCTTATGATTAGAGGAGGGGTTTTGGCCAGAGATAAAGTGCTATTTTCAGTGTATCATATCAAGGGTACTACAGCTTTGCAACATAATTCTGACGTTAACCACCTGGAATTAGCGCAGACTCCAGATTAAGGGCACAGTCCTTAATGCAACAAGACTACCCGTGCTTCAGACACCAGTTGCAAATTTGAGGTTTCTTTTCCCACCTAGACTTCTGACCAAATGTCTATAAATTCAAGGATCCCCACAAGCCCTGAAGCTTTGGTAATTCATTAGAACAACTCACATGGTGCAGGAAAGGGGTATACTTAAATTACAACTTTATTAGAAAGGATACAAATCGGGACCAGCCAAGTTCTTCACATAGGGTGCAGTTGGGGAGGGTCTTAAACACTGAGCTTCCATGCTCTTTGCCCGTGGAATCAGAGTGCATCACCCTCTTGGCACATCAATTTTCTCATCAACCAAGAAGCACCTCTGAACTTTGGTGTCCAGAATTTTTACTGGGGTTTCATTGCATAGGTATGATTGATTGAATCATTGACAGTGTAATTGGACACATTCTCCAGTATACTTCCCTTCATGGAAGGGGGTCAGGCTGGGCTGATAACACTTGGCTCACCTTGTTGGTCTCTCTGGCATGGCCAGCTTCCATCCTAAGGTATCTTATTAGCATAAACTCAGGTATGGTCCAAGGGGCTCAAAAATAACAAAGATATTCCGATTACACAGAAAATTCCAAGGATTTAGAGTCTACTGCCCAGGAACCAGGGATAAAGGGCAGTCAAATTATTTATTATAACAGGCATATACAATCAACAATGACCTATCTCTGTTGATGTTGATCCTGATCACTTGACTGAGGTAGGGTTTTTCAAGTTTCTCTAAAGTTTCTCTCCTTCCGCTCTTTCCATACCTTACTCTTTTATTGGAGAATAACATTACTTACATTAAAAAAATCATTTTCTTTTCTTCCTGACTCATTATTTTATTTTTGGAAATGTTACTAGTCAGTGCTCATTAGCGTTTGGATTTGGGTGAGACTATAAAGCATCTGCCTACAGTGCAGGAGACCTGGCTTCAATCCCTGGGTCAGGAAGATCCTCTGGAGAAGGAAATGGCAACCCACTCCAGTACTCTTGCCTGGAAAATCCCATGGACAGAGGAGTGTAGTAGGCTATAGTCCATGGGGTTGCAAAAGAGTAGGACACGACTGAGCGACTTCATTTCATTTTCACCAAAATCTAAAAACTCTAAATCAGAACCTGCCTATATTCTTGCACAGAAGGAAAAAGGACAGAAGATAAAAACAGAGCTTCAAGTAAAAATTGCAGTTGCAAAGACTCTGAGTGTTTCTTTTTTGATAATACTCAGAATCCTTGAAGGAAGGGAATTATCTCATGTGAGATAGGGAAGTGCTGCTCAGGGACCTGTAGGATGAAGCTATAGACAAGAGCAAGAGAAAAATATGATTTTGACATCATCTTTTTCACTCAATAGTCCATGGGGTTGCAAAAGAGTAGGACACGACTGAGCGACTTCATTTCATTTTCACCAAAATCTAAAAACTCTAAATCAGAACCTGCCTATATTCTTGCACAGAAGGAAAAAGGACAGAAGATAAAAACAGAGCTTCAAGTAAAAATTGCAGTTGCAAAGACTCTGAGTGTTTCTTTTTTGATAATACTCAGAATCCTTGAAGGAAGGGAATTATCTCATGTGAGATAGGGAAGTGCTGCTCAGGGACCTGTAGGATGAAGCTATAGACAAGAGCAAGAGAAAAATATGATTTTGACATCATCTTTTTCACTCAATTTTTATTTTGGAGATTTAATACTGGAATTCTTTGAAAGGCCTGGGATATCTTTCCTCCTCACCAACATTTTATTATAAAAAATTCAAACATATAGCAAAACTGAAAAAATTTTGCAGTGATATCTATTCATACCACCTAGATTTACTATTAACTATTTTTTCTTCTTAAAAATCTTTGGCCATACTCTGTATGGCATGCATGATCTTATTCTCCGACCAGGCATCACAGATTTGAACCTGTGCCCCCTGCATTGGCAGTTCAGAGTCTTAACCACTGGGTTGCCAGGGAAGTACCTGCTATTAACTTTGTTCTCTGCTTTTTCTGTCACATATCCATCTATTCATCCCTCTATTTAAACCATCTAATTTTTGGATGCATTGTAAAGTTACTTGCAGATATCAGTATGCTGCTGCTGCTGCTGCTAAGGCACTTCAGTTGTGTCCGACTCTGTGCAACCCCATAGACAGCAGCCCACCAGACTCCCCTGTTCCTGGGATTCTCAAGGCAAGAACACTAGAGTGGGTTGCCATTTCCTTCTCCAATGCAGGAAAGTGAAAAGTGAAAGTGAAATCAGTCTCCTACATCCATGAGATTTTCCAGGCAAGAGTGCTGGTGGGGTGCCATTGCCTTCTCTGAGATATCAGTATTCAGTTCAGTTCAGTTCAGTCGCTCAGTCATGAATTGGATACTTTGGTGCTTTTCTGTAAAACAAAAATCTGTGTAAGTGTGGATCTTTTCTGTTCTCTCTTCTCTTTCATTACTCTATTTACTGAGTCTTATGCTCATAATAGCAGAAGGCAATGGCACCCCACTCCAGTACTCTTGCCTGGAAAATCCCATGGACAGAGGAGCCTGGTAGGCTGCAGTCCACAGGGTCATTAAGAGTTGGCAGCAGCAGCAGCATACTCTTAATATACTGTTTTGATTACTGTAGTTTTGTTTTAAATGTTAAAGTCAGAAGTCCTTAAATTTTGTTCTTTTTCAAGATTATTTTGGATATTTTAGATTCTTTGAATTTCCATATAAATTTTAGAGTCAGCTTGGTAATTGGTGGAATTATGACTGGGATTTTGTTAAATCTACATATATGAGATATGATAAAAAAAAGTTTGATATTTTTAATTTGACATTTTTAGGAATAGATATCTATATAGGTTGATGTATTTTAATACTTTGTCATGAAGGAGACAGGGTCTTCTATGATCTAGGCCAGAAGAGAATCTGTAATAATCTTTGTGTCTTCCATGTTGTATTGTTTACTCAGAAGGGACTTTGAATGAGAATTTCCTTGTAGAACCTGGGGTTAGAGTTGCAGACTCTCTGGAGCATGAAAAATTAAGAATCTAGGTTCCAAAAGACAGAATAGAAAGTGCTTCCAAGATGAACTAGTAATGTAAAATGTGAAAAATCTACATATTATTCTTTGATGTATGTCCTATTTACAGAAGGCCACAACTCTTGAAATTTTTCTACTCTGCAGCATCTCTAAACTATTTTCCCTTGGTTTTTCTCAACATCATTTTAGGAAAAGTGAAGCTTCACAACTTTGTTCTCTTCAATTCTTAATTCAGTATACACTTGGAAGATACATCTACAGATGATTTAGTTTAATTTCTTCATGTTTTATATAAAGAAATAGAATTAAATGATTTGTTCAAGATCAGTAGCTAGTTAGGAGCAGAGTTCTGACAGTATTTGAGGTTTTTCTAACCTCTCTCCTACACTGACATTTCCACTTTGCTTTGCTGTCATAATAGCTAGCTAAGTAATTCCTGACCCCCTATAATGCCTAGCACTGGGCTATGTATAGATGATATAAATTATCATTATGATATGGCTCTGGTCCTCACATATCATAGGGTCCTGTGTCAGAGAAGACATAATTAGAAAATAGTAAAAAGTAATATGTAATAATGTTCCAAATTGGATACAATTTAAGATAAAGTACTATGAATGATATAGAAGTAATATTGTGCCTCACTTTAAATAAACCTGGCTGGGTTATAGCAATACGGAACTGTAATTGAAAACAGGTTGTATAAGAAAGACCTGAAGCAGGCTAGTTTTGTTAACTGTTTAAAATGAATACAATCAAATTGCAACTTAAATTCATGTTCTGTTAAATAAAATATTAACAACAGTTAAAGAAGGCAAAGATTAATACTTGACGAAATTATCAGAGAAACCTTTATGGAAGGATTGATGGAATTACAAAGAGTAAGTGATCGTCACTCAGTCGTGTCCATCTCTGTGACCTCATGAACTATAGCCTGCCCTCTGGAGTGGGGGATTATAAACTATTGTAATTGGGATACAAAAAATATTTTAATGACAATTTGAATATATTATCCATTAAATATGTTTATGGGTTTCTGAAATAAATTACTTTTAGCTAAAGCTACTGAAGCCTAAATTTATATGTGAAAGTTAAATGTGGAAAATGCTTACTGAATTAAGCACTTGAGTAGGAATTCAGATTTCTTCTTGCAGAGGTGGTACTGTTTTGCCTAGGTGCTTCTTCTATGATAGCTGGTCAAAATGGAATGTTTTTTCAACAATATTCCTTAAAGGTAATGAGAGACCTCTATTTCCATTTTGCTTCTAGCAAGTTGACCTAAAGCAAATAAACTAACATCTCTGACTCTGTATTTCCTTATCTTAGAAATGGTATTAATAATAACTTTACTGACAACCTCATGGCAGTTGTAAAACCTGAAGAGGATACTGTGTGTGAAAATTCTTTGGAATCTTTCAGATGTAAGATTCAGTAAATAACAAGAGTTGTACAGATTATGGCCTAAGGAGTTTCTATGTGGATAGTTTTAGGAATAAATACTGTGGAATTCTCTGCAGCGTCGACATGGGTTGTCTGCCGTTATCAACGATTCTAGTGAACACAATGTATTATATTTTCCCTGGTGTGTGGATAACCTATGTATGTGTGCAGCATGATTAGTTGACTGCTTCATATGTATGAATCATCTTTTATTAATTCTGGGCTGATTTACAACTATGCAGTTAACTGTTATTTATAGTGTCACTGGAAAATTTTTGTTTGTATTATTTTTAGTTTATAGATTATGTACAAAAAAATCACCTTCTCCATACTTGTATCCAGATTAATTGCATTATTGAAGAATGATAATGAACTGCTAATGCAGACAGAGAATAGCGCTCCAACTCTAATTTCTTACATAACTGAAGAGAAGACTATTTGATCACTGAGAGGAGAGCAGAATTATAGAACTGTAGTACTGTCTAGCTTTTCTTTCACTAAGAAGTTAAGTTCAATTGTTACTAAAACTAGGTTCAGTTGTTACTAAGAAAAACAGAACTTGGTTTGTGATGCAAAGAAAGTCTTCAATTCACTGTTGCCACATCCCTATTCTCTAACATCTAATGATATAGTATTATTTTATGGGGTTTGATAAAATTACTATAAAATTTAATAAATTGTTAGTACTCAAATAATAACATTTAACTCTCTATAAAGGTTCAAAATACACACAGGATTTAATTTCTTAACAAAATATACATACTTTTTCATATGGCAAAAAAATTGCCCTTTTATGTCAATTATATTTCAATTAAAAATTGCCTATTAGAAACGCTATCTTGATTATATTCTCATTGATATCTGGGTTACTGAGTAGTATTAGTTATCTGTTGCTGCATAATCAATTACCATGGACTTAGTGGCTTAAAACGATATGTTTATTATCTCACAGTTTCTGTAGGTCAGAATTCTGGGCACAATGTAACTGAGTTATTTGCTTCATGATCTCTCACAAGGCTTCAATCAAGAGGTCAGCCAGGGCTGGAGTCTCATTTGAAAGCTCAGCTGGTAAGGATGAACTTTCAATCTTATATGGTTGCTGGCAGAATTCATTTCCTTGGCAGCCTGTTTTCCTGAGAACCTCAGTTCTTTTCTGGCTGTTGGCTGTTTCTTGCAAAAAGGTCTTCTCCATAGGCAGTTTATAACACGGCAGCTTGCTTCTTCAGAGCCAGTCAAGAGGTCTCCAAAAAAGCCGAAGTTACAGTCTTACCTAATGTAATCACAGAAGTGACATCCTATCACCTTTGTTATATGGGCTAGCTCACCAAGGGGAGGGAGGGGATTACACAAGGGTGTAGAGATACCCGTTAAGAAATCTTGCTCAAAAAAAAAAAAAAAAAAAAGAAATCTTGCTCAGGGGAATTCCCTGGAGGTTCAGTGGTTAGTACCACTGTGGGTGGTGCGGGGTAGGGGGCACAGGTTCAACCCTGGCCGGGGAACTAAGATCCACATGTCATATGACATGGCCAAAAAAAGAAGAAATAGTATTCAATTAATTCTATAATCCAGAAGGAATTGATGGGAGTGACTTCATAGAATTTTCTAGTTAGCCGTATAGCATCATAAGCAAGTAAGTAGAAACTACTAAGCACATTGTTTTTCTTCCACTGTTCTGCTCTTTATCTACTATCTTACTGTCAGCTATGAAATGAGGTAGCCTACATCAGACCCTGAAAAAAAAGTAAAGAGTTGTACTTCAGAAAAATGTTAGAGAAAAATAGTCTCATATATATATGAGTTTTATCAACAAATGGTGTATTTCATCAGCACATGATATTACTTTTGTTATATTGATAAGCGATATCTACTAAAAATGGCATTCTCAACAGCACAGGCCAGCATGTGCTTGCATGTGTCAGTGCCAAGTCACTTCAGCTGTGTCCGACTCTTTGTGACCCCATGGATTATAGCCACCAGGCTTCTCTGTCCATGGGATTCTCCAGGCAAGAATACTGGGGTGAGTTGCTTTGCTCTCCTCCAGGGGATATTCCTGACTCAGGAATCAAACCCACATCTCCTGTATCTCCTGCACTGGCAGGCGGGTTCTTTACCACTTGGCCATCAGGGAAACCCTACATGTCAACATGTTCCTCTGCAGATAAAATAAGGTTAAATAAAATAGTAATGCTTGGATATGATTAGAAATTATCTAAAGATAGTCACTGTGGCATTACTGTAATAAGGTTGTTGACTCTGAGTAACTGACAAAACTTCATCAGGTAATTAAGAGAGCTCTTTGTATTCTTAACAAGTCAAAACACCAGCTATTAAACAATTTAGAGGAAGTATGCACAAAATGATCATTTGCTGTGTGAAAACATTTTTATCTATTTGAAGACTAACGAAACCGCAAAAGCCTATGATGGGAGAGATTAGTAATTATAACTTTAATAGTGTTTGGATTTTTGAGTTATAGTTAGTGGATGGCCTCTAATAGGATTGAGAATAAGTTCATTAGCCTGAATGGGTAGTCAGGAAAATCCTATTTTGTTTTTATTTTTAAGCTTCAGAAGAAATGCCACAGAAAATGGAAATAGTACTGGTAAGTTTGGTTGGTATGAACTGGAGCACTTCCAGCAGCTTAAGAGTTGTGTGGAAGGCTGAAAACAAAGACACAGTTCCTATTTTTAAGTTTTCCAGTTTATCTTAGAGCAAATTGATATTATAACCCTTAATGTTGGTATTTCTGCTCTATTGCTCTAAATCAGACTATAGATGTATTTTGAGAGGTTATAGTGATTTGGTAAGAGTTCTTCACTCACCTAAAAGGACTGAATAAATTTTATGCCTACAGTATTTATGACATATCAAGTATAATATCTATGGTTCATAAATCTTAAATAGAAAAGGTCAAGAAATGAGTTGACAAGATTGGGTACCACCATGCCAAGTAGACTAAGATATTATATAAGCCACATGATCAAAGAAGACATTTTAATATTGTGGTAGCAGCTTCAAACAGACAAACATCTACGTGTCTTCTTTTTATTAGCTGAGGTGTAGGTTCGGTATTTTGACAGGGCCCTGCTTTGTCATTGTCTTTGGAATGTTCTCTTAAGTACACAGGAAAATTCTCAGGTTTTAGCCAAGTCTTATAGAAACTTAGTTCTTCTCATCTCTAGTATAGAATTGAAGGGTAGGAAGGACTTTGCTGAAAAAATACAGGTTTGATGCTTGGAGCAAATGAAACAAAAAAGCAAAAGACTGGGAATACTAAGGCCTTGGGTGTAGCAAGTATTTGCCTGAGAAGAAAAATACTTTTTCTGAATTCCGATAGTGTGACTTCTGTTTCAGGGTAGGAGCTTCTTTGAAGGTTTAGCATTAAAAAGAGACTCTATTCAGTTATAATGTGAGCCCTTGACCTTTGCCAAGGATTCAGTTCAACCATATAAATCAGAAATTCAAATGTCAAATCACCCGTGATTTACGGAGCTTTGTATACTGGCATTTAGAAACCCATCCTGTCTCATTCTAGAGGTGACGTTTTAGTCATTTGGAGGCATTATCAGAAGCCTATCCAGTCTAGGAACATATAGGTATTTCCCCCTCTTTTCGAAAGTTTGCTTTATGCCACTTTGTTTATATGAGGGACCTACATTAAGTACCTATTTTCACTAAATGAAATCTGAAGAGGATTTTTACTTTTATGAAAAAAAGGCGAAAAGTGAAAATAGCGTTCAGCATTTGTTTTACAGCAAGTGTCTATTCTTTGCAGCCCCATGGACCGCAGCATGCCAGACTTCCCTGGCTTTCACCGTCTCCCTGAGTTTGTTCAAATTCATGTCCATTGAGTCAGTAATGTTTTCTAATCATCTCATCCTCTGCCATCCCCTTCTCCTCCTGCCCTCAATCTTTCCCAGCATCAGGGTTTTTTTCCATTGACTCTTTTTATCAGGTGCCCAAAGTATTGGAACTTCAGCTTCAGCATCAGTCTTTCTAATGAACACTCAGGACTGATCTCCTTTAGGATGGACTGGCTGGATCTCCTTGCAGTCCAAGGGACTCTCGAGAGTCTTCTCCAACACCACAGTTCGAAACCATTAATTCTTTGGCACTCAGCCTTCTTTATGGTCCAACTCTCATATCTGTATATGATTAAACCATGGCTTTGACTCTATGGACATTTGTTGGCAAAGTGATTTCTCTGCTTTTAATATGCTGTCTGGGTTTGTCATAGCTTTCCTTCTAAGTCACCGTACCTTTGAACTATTTCTGTGAGCATTGGTGCTGTATCTCAATTTATGAATATTGTATGCATCTATTAGTAAGATGTATCCTAAGGTGATTGCTTTTTTGCCTTACATCATTTCAGCTTTCATATGGTTTCATAGGAGCAGTCTACTTTCAGATAGTGGGGGAAACCCTGTATACCCTGTATATATATTTGTCTTGTGCAATTTTTAAACATAAGAATGAGGAGCTTCTTTGACAGAACTTTCTGTGAGCTAAGGTACTGAAAGGCCAGCAAAGTCTTTGATACGGGAAAATCCACAAACTTTGTAGACCAGGTTTCCTACAGAGAGCCTGGCTCACTGGGAAGTAATTCCCCTAAGCAGAATTACTCCATATATTTTAATGTGAACATTTGTATTAGATATAGGTAAAAGCCAGTTTCATGCTTAGTCATGAGTAGAGAGATTCAGAGACAAATCACACTCTGAGGCAAAGTAGGGTCAGTTAATGGGGCTGTCATTTAGAGAAGTCCACAGATGGGGTGAGGTTTTCATTTTGGTGAGCCCTTTGAACAGGATGAGAGACTCAGTTGGGGACAGTCACCTTAAACTGAAGGAAGTAGCACTAGTTTGGGGGCTTTATTTAGACTGTTCAGCAGAGGATGGAAATGGTCCTCAAGACCCTTCTCTTTAGTGAGTTGAGCAAAGTTGTGCAACCCTGATGAAGTACCTGAGGTTTATGGGCAGGAAATAAGGCAGGCTTCTTATTTGTGTGGGTATCTGAGCTTTCAGTGAGTTCTTGGTCACCTAAGGAGGATATATATATTTTGAGAGAGTAATCTAGCAGGTACAGATACTCCTTTTCTTGAAAACAATACATACTTTACCATATGCACAGGAGACATTCAAAATAATTCTCTTTGTTTTGATCTGTATTTCTTAAATTTTCTAAATTTAAACTTAGGCCAAGGGAAGAAGAGAATTTATTGGAAGATGTAAGTATATCTTATGGACCGAAGGATAGGAAGTATAGCTGTACTTTACTGTGGACTAGAAGCAGGAACCAGAAAACTGTTATGAACCAGTGGTAGAAACTTAATCTTGATAAGTAAGACTCCACCACAGACTCCATATATATAGTTTCTGTATCAGTTCAGTTCAGTCGTTCAGTCGTGTCCGACTCTTTGCGACCCCATGAATCGAAGCACGCCAGGCCTCCCTGTCCATCACCATCTCCCGGAGTTCACTCAGACTCATGTCCATCGAGTCGTTGATGCCATCCAGTCATCTCATCCTCTGTCGTCCCCTTCTCCTCCTGCCACCAATCTCTCCCAGCATCAGGATCTTTTCCAATGAATGAGTCAACTCTTTGAATGAGGTGGCCAGAGTACTGGGGTTTCAGCTTTAGCATCATTCCTTCCAAAGAAATCCCAGGGCTGATCTCCTTCAGAATGGACTGTCTGGATCTCCTTGCAGTCCAAGGGACTCTCAAGAGCCTTCTCCAACACCACAGTTCAAAAGCATCAATTCTTAGGCGCTCAGCCTTCTTCATAGTCCAACTCTCACATCCATACATGACTACTGAAAAAACCATAGTCTTGACTAGATGGACCTTTGTTGGCAAAGTAATGTCTCTGCTATCTAGGTTGGTCATAACTTTGATTCCAAGGAGTAAGTGTCTTTTAATTTCATGGTTGCGATCACCATCTGCAGTGATTTTGGAGCCCCCCAAAATAAAGTCAGCCACTGTTTGCCCATCTATTTGCCATAGTGTCCAGATATTCACATGGTGATGTGAATGTAATTCTCACAGTCTTTATCTGTTTATACCAGCGTCCATTGAAATGCCAGATACTTAACTATGCAGATTATTACCATGTCTTACTACTTTTCTTTACCTTAAGCTCTCTCTCTCTTTTGTATTTCATGATAATTTTATTTGGGGCTTCCCAGGTAGTAAAGAATCTGCCTACCAATTCAGGAGCCACAGGAGACATAGCAGAAGATCCCTGGGTTGGAAGTTACCCTGGAGTAGGAAATGGCAACCCACTCCAGTATTCCTGCCTGGGAAATCCAAAGGAAAGAGGAGCCTGGACAACTACAGTCCAAGGGGTCGCAAAGAGTCGTCCACATCTGATTATGCATGTGTATCTTATTTAAAACTTTTTTATTGAATTATAGTTGATTTACAACATTGTGTTTAATTTCTTCTGTGCAGCAAGCTGACTCAGTTACACACACACACATACACACACACATTCTTTTTCAGTCTTTTCCATTATGGTTTGTCACAGGATATTGAATATAGTCCCCTGTGCTATACGGTAGGGCCTTTTTGTTTATTCATCCTGTATACGATGGTTTGCATCTGTTAATCCCAAACTCCCAATCCTTCCCTCCCTTGGCCCCTCCCCCTTGGTAACCACACATCGGTATTTGTGAGTCTGTTTTTGTTTCACAGATATGTTCATTTGGGTCATATTTTAGAGTCCATATATAAGTGATATAGTATGATATTAATATTTGTCTTTCTCTTTCTGACTTACTTTATATGGTAATCTCTAGGTCCATCCATGTTGCTGTAGATGTCATTATTTCATTCTTTTTAGTGGTGAGTAATATTCCTGTGTGTGTGTGTGTGTGTGTGTTTACCACATTCTTTATCCTTTCATCTGGACATTTAGGTCGTTTCCATGTCTTGGCTATCATGGATAGAGTGGCTGTATGTGTTGGGGTGCATGTGTCTTTTTGAATTATGATTTTGTCTGGGCATACGCCCAGGAGTGGGATTGCTGAATTATATGGCAACTCTGATTTTAGTTTTTTGAGGAACTTCCATACTATTTGCCAGAGGTGGCTGTACTAGTTTACATTCCCACCAACAGAGTAGGAGGGTTCCCTTTCTCCACACCCTCTCCAACATACGTTATTTGCAGACTTTTAAATGATGGCCATTCGGACTGATGTGAGGTGGTACCTCATTGCTGTTTTGATTTTCATTTCTCTAATAATTAACTATGATGAGCATCTTTTCATGTGCTCATTGGCCATCTGTATATCTTCTTTAGAGAAATGTCTATTTAGTTGATCTTACGGCCTGGAGGGCTACAGTCCATGGGGTCGCAAGAGTCAGATAGGACTGACAGATTAAACCACCACCAAGGTCTCTTTATGGGTCAGTTTTCTCTCAGCCACTCCTGTGGCTCTTTGTGGAGGCAAATACAATGAGGCTGCCTCAGACTATTTGCCTAAACACAACACTCAGCCATTTTTATTGTGTAGTCCCTGCCACTATGCCGAGTTCTATCTGGGAATGAGGGCATTGATTCTGTTCTTCTCACACCCCTCTAACTGACTTGAGGCTCGTTCTCTTCCCCTTCCTCACTGGGGCTCAATCCTAGGTGAATGAGGAGAGGTAGTCAAAGTTTATGGGGTTCCTTCCTAGGAGCTGTAATAAGTGCAGATAATTTTAGCTTCAAATAAAAGAAATCCTAACCAACAGTGGTTTAAACGATTGATTATCTCATACTACAGGAGGTCTAGAGACACAGGCCAGGACTGGCATAGCAGCTTCACTGTAAAACCAGGAATTCATTTTCTTGCCATACTTACGTTTTGTTACCCTTAGCTATTAGCTTTTGTCACTGTTTGACACCACTGTGCTTGTTCACATGTTCACTCAACAACTGGCACACCTCAAGGTACCATAATACAATGCCATATAGTTTCTCCAAAGGGGGAAGGGCTATATGAGCTACAAGAAATTATATGGGGAAGTCCTCTATAAATATTATAACATTTATCTCACCATAGTTACAAATCCACAGAAGCCCACCCAAATTAGGCCAAGGCAAGAAGAGAATTTGTGGGAAGATGTAAGTATATCTTATGGACCTAAAGGATAGGAAGTATAGCTGAACTTTACTGTGGACTAGAAGCAGGAACCAGAAAACTGTTATGAACCAGTACAGCTGTCCTCCCTTCCTTCTCTGGACACATGATCTCTTATTGTCTGCTTTATTTTTCTTTCTTGGCATTGGCTTTTTCTATTTCTCTGTGTACAAACTAGAAAATGGTCACTTTAGTCATACTGGTTCAAATGCAAACTAAGATTGAGTAGCATCTCTTATGTTTTAAGTTCTCTGGGAACAGAATATGATTGGTCCAGTTTTGATTGTATGTCAATCTTTAATCCAATTTGTAACCATGGGGATGGGTCAAATGACTTAACAGTTCTTAGGAGCTGAGCAAGAATACTCTTTTGAGAAGAGGCCATGGGTATATATGTGTCTGTGTGGCAGTGGTTATTGAAGAAGAAATAATAGACAGCTATACTACTCTCTTGATATCCTTAATCTGAGGAATGTGTTAGCTACTCAGTCATGTCTGACTTTTTGTGACCCCATGGGCTGTAGCCCACCAGGCTTCTCTGCCCATGGAATTCTCCAGGCAAGAATACTGGAGTGGGTTGCCATTTCCTTCTCCAGAGGATCTTCTTGACCCTGGGATCGAACCTCGGTCTCCTGCATTGCAGACAGATTCTTTACTGTCTGAGCCACCAGGGAAGCCCCATCTGAGGAAAGATAATCAAATTAACCATTCATTCATTCTATAGACATTGGTCTCAGTTTTCTTCCTCATGTTTTCTTTCAGAGAGTGTCAGTAGCATTTATGTAATTGCCCAAATTATTAATTCCCTACCACCAATAAGCATCACAGTAGCTAATGTTCATTGAATATTATACTATGCGATAGGCATTCTATGTACATTATTTTAAGTTCAATCTCAAAACAACTACAAATAAGTATTATTTATTTTGTAGATAAGCAAAGTGAAATTTAGAGATGTTAAGTCAAGCTTTCAACATTTCTTTTGGATTACTGCAGTAACCTGCCATCTCCCTGCCTCTGATCTGGCCTCTTCAGTTCTTTTTCTGCCTGGCAGTCATAGTGGTATTTCTAAAACGAAACAGATTTGTTATGTTTGATCGTGCTACTTTCCTGCTTAAAATCCTTAGAAGGTTCCCTCAAGATAAAGTCCAAATTCCTTCACAGGATGTATAAAACCTTTTATGACCTGGGCAGCCTTTACCTTACCAACCTCTAGCCTCATCTCTTTCAGTCCTCACCGTCTATCCTCAAGCCACACAGATTATTTGCAGTTCAGAACAATTCATTTCTTTCCTCTGCACAACAACCCAGTAGTCATTACCCTGCAGACTCCTCCACATTACCCATAGTCAGGATGCGACTTAGATGTTACCCTATTCAGAAGCTTTTCCTGATTGCATTTGGTAGTTCTGCTTTATACTTTTGTATCACTCAGCGATTTTCTCTTTTGCTTATCAAACCATGCTGTAATTGTGTGTTAACTTATTCTGTCTCTTGCATTGGATTGTAAAGTCCTTGAGTGGAAAGATGAAGTATAGTTTAGTTTTGAAAATCCTAAGATTAGGGTAGTGCTTGGTGCGTATTTGTTGCTCAATAAATATTTGTTAAATGAATGAATCTGGGAGAGGTCTGGAAGAACTTACAAAGTTACCTGGAGAGAAACAGATATTCAGCATTTCTTGTTTAGTAAATGAATTATTCTGACAGCTATTTCTCCTTAACTATATTCTTTTGGCTTATAATTTATAAAAATTAAGCAGATACAAATTTAAAAATTGAGAAAATTAATGATAAAAACATATCACAAAATAATAAAATAAGAAAGTAATATAAAACAGTAACCTAGGAGTGTTAAACTTAATGTAAAATAAAGAAGACTGAATGATGTAACAAAGTTTGAGACTGGGGAAGAAAAAGCAAGGAATTGAATTTTTTTCAGTGCCTTCTAAATTGAATGGATTTTTTTCCCCAGTAATATTTGTTTTAATTCTTAGACTAATTTTTTGAGGTTTGCTATGCTACAGCTGCATTAAAACTAAAATTAAAGATCAGAGTAAAATAAACTGATTATACAATAAACTTTCTACAGATAGAAGCAAATGAAACAAAACTCAACCATAGAAAATATGGGGTATATGTGAGGATAAATCACCCTACACCCTAAATGATCCTTTTTTGGGGTCTCTGTATCAGCGTTCCAGCTTTCTTTGCTAAAGTGATTTCCTTCACTCTCATCTGCTTTGAATGTATGGATACATCCTCCTTTTACCAGGATAAATTCGATCTCCTCTTTCAAGGTTTGTCACACTCAAGTTGCTTCTTGAATGAAATTTGTTTTATTAGATCTGTTGTTTGATTTAGCTAAACTTTTCGGAGCCTAGCAAAGTACTCTGACTTCTCTTTCAGAGAATTATAAGCACACAGCAGTAAAAACCAACAAAAAGAGACTATTACTATCGATCTCTCAGGAGAAAAAAAATCCTTAATAGTGGCAGTGTTTAAGGGACTATATTCTGCGCTGTGAGCACACCGGGAGTCATTTTTAACTTCCACTACTCCCCATTTCTCAATCGGGTCAGTTTTCTAAACTTTCTGTCTCAGTTTTCTTATCTACGATAAGATCGTATTAAGAGTCTCCTACCTACTCCAGGACTTCTGTGAGGAACAAATTAGAGGATATACGTGAAAATATTTCACAATTTGATAAAAGGCTACAAAATGTTTGTACCTGGCTACAGATGAGACCACGACAAGTTATGCTCCCGGGCTAAAGAAACTCAGAGGCTAATCGCGAGGGAATGGAAGCGGAGCGGTGCTACGTGACGTCATCACCCCGCGCCAGACGCGACGGTTTCCGGATTGGGCTTCAGGCAGCATTCCGCGTCATGGGGGTCTGGCAGCGTTTGCTGGTGTTTGGTGGAGTGTCACTTCGGGGCTGCGGCGGGGCCTGTGTCCCGCCTGGGGCAAGCCGACTATTGATTTGTCGGCGCCAGGTCCGTGTTGCTGCAGGGCAGGTGGAGGCGGGCGGGTCGGAGATGCTGGGGCGCCAGGGCTGCGGGTGCTCTGCAGGTGCTCTCCAGTTGCCTCTTGCCAAGGACCCACTTCAGTCCCTCTTGGGGCCCCCTCCCCTGCTCATGAGACCCCAGCTGTCTCGATGTGCCCACTTTCCAGGCAGGCCCCCAGTAGGACCAGGGCGAGGCATAGAGGGATGTGAAATAGACGGTTAGAACATGGATGTGTGACTTTCACGTGCTTTCTTAGTGTTAAGTTTATTTAGAAAATAGGTTAAAGAGAAGGAAAACACGTGGGGGATTTAGCTCCGTAAAGAGGGAAATTATTTACTTGCTATTTTTAACGCCTGGCAGATAAATTTCAACTTAAACAATGTGTCTCTGCAGTTGTGATCAACAGCTATTTGTAAATAACACTACAGGCCTAACTAACGGAGATGAGCAGAATTAAAGTAGAAAAGAAAGACCTGTTAATCTCAAGTGTAATAATGGAGGTAGCTTATTTTAAAACTGTTTTTTCTTCTTCTTCTCAAGTTCTCTGGCGCTGAGAGTGAGACCCTAAAACAAAGAAGATCACAAATCATGTCTCGAGGACTTCCAAAGCAGAAACCGATAGAAGGTGTTAAACAAGTTATAGTTGTGGCTTCTGGAAAGGGCGGAGTTGGAAAGTCTACTACAGCAGGTATTATAGGATATTCTCATTTTGAGTAGAACTTTAGTCCAACTGGCCACTGCACAATATTAAAGTTATAGTTTTGTTCTTGAAAAAGTATTTGTGAAGTTTCTAATAGCTGATTCCTTAGTATGAGGAGTTGGTAGTGATTGAGGGCTTAGATTTTGAAGTTAGGCAGAACTAGATACGTTGCCAGGTCTTGACTCCTTAACTGAGGTAGTCAGGTTGCCCATCAGATCTTCAGTTTACTTAACTGTAAAGTGACAGTGATGATAATCTTTTTCATAGGGTGGTCATGCAAATTAAACAAGTTAACCACTTAGCCCCCTGTCTCCTACATAGTAAGTACTCAACGTTTGATTGTTGTTATTATTTTTAAAACATTTAGTAAGTTTAATACTAAATTTATTTCTGTTTTTTTAATACTAAATTTATTTGTTTTATTTGCATTCTTCTCTAATCTTTTTCAGTGTACATTGAGCTAAGTAGTTGCAGTGAGATTGTTTACATTATTGTGACTTATTTTCATTTAACCATAACAGTTTTCCAGCATTTATAAAGTCAAAATAGATCTAATATTTGAAAATC